>VIBD01000017.1:0-40399 GCA_009618245.1 Ostreococcus sp. SAG12 | reverse complement strand
CGGATTGGAGTATTTTTAATTCAACGACGCGCGCGCGCGCGTTTTTCGCTCTCTCTCTCTCTCTTTCGTCTCTCTCGCGCTCTTCCGCTCTCGACGACCGACCGACGCATCGTCGCGCGCGCGCGAAAATCGGTCTCTTCGACGTCGGCGGCGCCAAAAATCAATGTGTCGTCACATCGCGTCTCGATGATGATTCGATCGCCTCGCGTCGCGTCGTCGGGGGCGGCGGCGTCCGCGGCGTCGCGTCATCGCGGGAAACGGTCGTCGATCGCGCGTCGCGCGTCGTCGTCCGACGATGCGTCTCGCGACGACGTCGACGCGTCGAAAACGTCATCGAAAACATCCAAAACATCCAAAACATCAGAAACGTTTGTCGACCTCTCCGTCGACGTCGAGGCTGAGTTTAAGCGCGGATTAGCGTTTGGGATCGAGGAAATTCGTCCTCGATTCACCCCGAGCGCGATCTCGAGCGCCGATCGCGGGTTACCCATCGCGGACGCCCTCGTGGCGACGTCGGCGCAGGTGTTCGTCGCGGCGCTCGCGTTGTCGGCGGGGACGCCGAGACCGTCGTGGTTGGTTCCGTTCGGACCGTCGTGGCGAGGTGCGGCGTATGTGCTTCCAGCGATCGCGCACGGGGCGAAACTGGCGAGTCTGTGGGTGTGCGGTGCGCTCGCGGCGAGAGCGTACGAGAGAGACGCGTTCGACGGGTCGTTGGGCGAGGCGGTGCGCCGCACGCTGCGCGGGGGGTGCTTCGCGACGGGATTGTTACTCTTGGTGACCCAGAGCGAGGTTGCGGCGGAATTTGCGGTGAAAGACTTGGGGGATCCGGTGATGAACGCGTCGCGGGAAGGGGACGCGATACTGTACCGCGCGACGTCTGAGCTCGTCGTCGACGTCGTCTCCGAGGCGACAGCCATCGTGGGATGGCGAATGATTCGATGGAATACCTCGCCGACGGATCCCGAGACGATGTTGAGGGAAGACGAGGAACGCGCGCGGCGGCGGCGGCGGTAGAATGTAGATTGTAGATTGTTTCAACTCGAGGCGCTCATTCGTCCCACGCGTCGTCGGCGGCGCCGGCGGCGTTTTCGTTTTCTTGTTGCGCGGCTCGCAGGTGCGGTGGCACCCACTTAGACGTCGACGGTGGAGGAGGACGCTCGTTCGTCTCGTTCTGCACGGTGGATTGCGTGAAGGCACTGTCCATCATAATCTTCCCCGGAGGCTTCGGCGGCGCTTCGGCGGCGGATTCAGCCGTCTTCGCGGGCGCCGTCGCCGCGGGTTTTTTCGATTTCTTCTCTCGCTCCGCCTTACGTTTCTCCGTGAGAAGGTTTCCACCGGAGAATTCCTCGCGCAACTTATCCTTGTAATCGTCAAAGGATCCGTTGAACACGCGCACGCTTCCCGGAACGGGCGGATCCGACTTCATGTCGCCCTTGGTGACGATCCAAATTTCATCGACGACGAGCGAAATCAGGCGCTCATCGTGCGACACCAACACGACGCCGCCCTCAAAATTATTCAGCGCCATCGCGAGCGATTCGATCGTCTCTAAATCGAGGTGATTTGTCGGCTCATCGAGGAGAAGAATGTGCGGCTGCTTCCATGCGAGCTCAGCAAACGCCAGACGAGACTTTTGTCCTCCGGATAACACTCCGATGGGTTTCGTCGCGAGCTCGCCGGACAGACCGAACCGGCCGAGGTACGCGCGCGCCGTCTCCAGCGGCATCTCCTTGTCGAGACGCTTCATGTGCGCCACGCAATCCTCCTCCAGGTTCATCGTCTCGAGGTGGTGCTGGGAAAAGCGCGCGAGGCGAAGCTTGGTGTGACGATTGATCCACCCCTCGGTGGGTAAGATGTCACCCTCCAGAAGCTTTAAGAAGGTGGATTTACCGGCCCCGTTCGGACCGACGATGGCGACGCGACTGTCCATGTCTAAACCAAAGTCCAAGTTTTGATAAAGCGTTTGATAGCCCTCGTATCCAAAGGCGACATTCATGACGGAGATGCACGGCGGCGGCAACGGAGACGCCGACGGGAAGTTGATGCGCAGGTAAGGGTCGTCGTAATCCACGTCCACGCGTTCGCTCTGCAACTTTTCTAGCATCTTCATGCGACACTGAGCCTGACGCACCATTTTCTTGTGACCCTGACCGAACCTCGAGATGAATTGTTTGAGAGAAGCCTCGCGGAGATTTTGGTTGCGCTGAATCGCCTCCTCGTTGGCTCTGTGCTCGGCGCGCACCTTGAGGAAGGTGTCGTACGAACCACCGTAGTAACGCAACTTTTTGTGGTGTAGAAACACAGTCGCGGTCGTACAATCGTTCAGGAAACCTCTATCGTGCGAGACGATGAGGACCGTTTTCTCCCACTTGCGTAAAAATTCCTCCAACCACGTCAACGCGTGGACATCCAAGTGGTTCGTGGGCTCGTCTAGGAGCAACAGATCGGGCTTCATGAACAGCGCGGCGGCGAGCGCGATGCGCATACGCCAACCACCGGAGAAATCTTTCGTCGCCTTGAGTTGCTCCTCGGGATCAAAGCCGAGACCGCCTAAAATTTGTCCGGCGCGCGCCGTCGCCGAGTCGGCTTCGATTTCGTCCAAGCGTTCGTACACTTCGTTCAAATCAATCCCATCAATCTGATCGAGCTCTTCGTCGAGCATTCGTTTCTCGAGATCAAGTAGATACAGACGCTCTTGATCCGTATCCACGACGGTTTGTATTGCCGACCTACTGTCCGGGTGCGCCTCCTGTTCGACGTGAATGATGTGCAAAAATTCCGGTAGCTTGATGACGCGTTCGGAAATCGCCCGCAACAGCGTCGATTTCCCGCACCCGTTTCGACCGACCAAGCCATACTTGGTCCCGAACACGAGTTTCAGCGTGCCGTCCTGAATCAACTCGTCTCGACCGCCGTACAACTGAATACCGTTGATGTGAATGTCCATATTCGAGTTGTTGCGACGATCCGCGTCCGGACCGCTTCGAATGTGAAATCCTAAATCCGCCGAACTCAACCGACCACCGTTCGCCGCGATTCTCGCCTCGCGCTCGAGTCGAAGTTTTTCCTCCCTCTTCTTCCTCGCCTGTTCCTCCTGTTCAAGCTTGACGCTCAGCATCTTTCTCGATTTCGCCTTGCCTCGCTTCACCGTCTCCTCCGGCAGCGTCTCCCCTCTCGCCACTCGCTCCCCGTTCTCTCTCGCCCGCTTCACCCGCGCCAGGAGCACGCGATACTGTTGACAACACTCCATCGCGCTCTTCCCATCGACGAACGCCGCGATCGCTTCCCACCGCGCCTCCTCGCTCGTCGACGCGTCCGCCGACGCCGACGCGCCTCGCGCGCGCAAGCCCTCGATGAGACATAAATCTTCCTCCTCGCTCCACGTCCCATCCTTGGACGTCACCGATTTCCCCTCACCGCCCTCCCAAGGCGCGTCTTTCTCCACTTTCGCCTCCGCCTTGGCCGCCCTCGCCTCGTCTCGCGCCGCGCGCTTCGCCGCGAGCGCCGCCTTCTTCGCCTCCTTCTCCAGACGTTTTTGTTCCTGCGCCTCGAGCTTCTCGCGCTCTTTACGCGTCGACATGACTCGCGCGCTCGCGCTCGCCCTCTCGTCGCGCGTCGATCGGTCGCCTCGGAGACGTTCGCCGCGCGCCGACGTCGTCCGCGCGCGCGCGTTTTGACGATCATCCATTCGCGTCGAGTCTGTTCGTCTTCAATCCATGGCGCGCATCGTGCGCGGCGTGCGCCTGCGCGTCGCGCTCAACGACGACGACGACGACGATACCCACGCGATCTCGCTCGCGCGCGCCGATCTCGCGACGACGCGTCGCCGCGAGCGCGCGCTCGAGTCCCCGAACGAATCGTCCCCGAGCGATGACGACGAGGATGAGATTCGCGCGACGCTCGCGCGCGCGGCCGAGGACGCGCGCGCGCGCGCGATGCGCGACGCGAGAGACGCGTACGATGATGATCGAGAGGCCGTGATCGCGACGTACCGCGCGGAGACGTCGTGCGATAGAGAGACGGCGTCGTTGGCGTGCGCGCTCGTGATTCATCAGAGACGAATTCGTGACTTTACGCGCGGGTTGGAGGACATGCGCGCCATGGGATTCGACGATGAAGACGGAGCGGCGAGCGCGGCGTTGATGCGGTGCGATTTCGACGTGAGACGCGCGGTGGAGACGCGTCTCGCGGCGTCGCGGACGTAGATTAGAGATTAGATTATGAGATGACGTGACAGTTACGATTTGGACGCGATTTCACTTCTCGACGCGACGCGACGCGGCGCGATCGAGTCTCGCGCGCGAACGAGGTCGAGGAGACGGTTTTCGATTCCATGCGAGCGCGAGCGCGCGCGCGCGGGACGACGGCGACGACGCGGCGACGATGAGTTTCCGGGCGGATGCGAAATTTCGCGAGAGATGCGGCGCGCGGGACGACGTGGCGACGCGCGCGCGCGAGGCGAGAGAGGCGCGAAAGACGGAGAGAGTTCGCGAACGGGCGGTGGTGGTGTGTCAGTCCCACCGACGCGCGGGGCTGGTGAGGAGAGAGCGGAGGATGAGAGCGCGGGAGCGTCTCGACGACGCGTTGGCGCGGTTGACGACGACAGAAGAGGAGAAAGAGGAGAACGACGACTCGTTGTCGATCGTGGTCGACGCGGTGACGCGCGAGGGTGTTCGTGGACTCGGTGCGGAGCGCGCGTTTCGAGCGTTCGCGGTGTCGCTGAAAAGAATCGAAGAGGTGAGCGCGCGGTTCGACGCGACGACGCTCGCGGCGTTGGCAGAGTCGGCGTTGGCGACGGTGCGGGACGCGGGCGCGAGGGAGACGTTACCGGCGCTCGTGGTGTGCGTGGTGAAGCTCGTCGTTCGATTGCGAGCGCGCGCGAAGGATGCGCGGGCGTTCGTCGAGAGCGTGCACGCGTCGGTGTGCGACGCGATGGCGGCGGCGGCGAGCGCCGAGCGTTCGGAGCGCGGAGACGCCGTGATGACGATGTTGGCTCCGTTAGCGTTGGAACCGTTGCATTTTAAAACGGATGGTGTCTCGGGTACGTTTCAGAAATGTGTGGGACGATTACTTCGCGTGCCGCGTTTGAGAAAACACGCGCCGCGCGAAATGTTGGACGATCCGGCGACGTTGATTCGCATCGTGCGCGCTTCGAGCGATCCCTCGACCGATGATGGGAGGGACGCCGAGACTGTGATTGAAAATATTCTGGATCTGATGTGTAGAGATGGGAGACGGAACGAACACGTGCGTTCGTTCGTTGAAGCCGATGACGCCGCCGCGACTCTCGCTTTGCGGGCGCTATCCGGTTTGTCGGCGAGCGCGAGGACAACGTCGAAAGACTGGTATAAACGCTTCGTTTTGAAAGTGAACACGATGAACGAGACTTGGTTTCTAACGAGCTTGATTGGTGATGCGCGAGGAACGATTACGTCACCGGAGAAAGCCGCGGACGCGGCTTCACTATTCATAGAGTTGTCTCGTTCAAACGACGACGGCACTTTTTCGGCAGCGGCATTTTCGTCGGGCTATTTGCACTCTTTGTGGACCTATCTAGCGCGCGCACTGTCTCTGCCTCAGGAAGTGTCGAATGATCAAAAGTATTCCTCGACGTGGATCGCGTCCGCCTTTGAACGAAACGGCGCTTTGAGTTTGCCCGCCGGTGCAGTGGACCGCTTTCATTTTTTCTGTTCTGCGTACGCGTACCTCCTGGTCGTGTTACGAGATAAGAAATTCTTCGACGAACAATCGCCGTTCACACTCGGTGAGCAGCGGTCGATCGCCGTAGCCGTGAACACTATCGTCGTTCGGACGCACATTTCAAGCCAAACGCATTCGATATCAGTGAATTTGCAGCGCACCGTCGATGCGGCGAGCGCGTTGCTTCACGCGTTGACTGCGCGCGATGCGCGAAGGAGCTTCTGTTCAAAGAATCTATGGCTCGCTCCTAACTCTATGAAGTTGTCCCCAAGCGTCGCGGCGTCTGCCCTGCAATGTCAAATCGATGATGGCGTTCACACACAGATGACTGGCCTTCTGAACGATTGTCCACAATCGATTTCGTTTGACGAACGAGTCAAAATATTTCGAGAGCTCATCAAAGCTGACAGAAAAAAGGCAGGATATCGACCGCAGGCTGGTGGTGCGGATGCGTCCCATCGTGACTCTTTCATTCGTCCGGTGGCGAACCTCGTCACGAGACGTGAGAGCGTGCTCGAAGATACGATGGCTTCCATTCTACCGCTCGGCTCGAAAGCTCGGGGTCGAATTCTGGTAAAATTCGTGAACGCTGCGGGTCAAGAAGAGGCAGGAATAGATGCCGGTGGCCTGTTCAAAGAGCTTCTGAGCGTTGTCACCGAGCAAAGCATGGATCCAAACCGCGGATTGTTCACGACAAACGCGAGCGGACTCGTATATCCGAGCCCTCGCGCGGCCGATACGCATGAAGGAATTTTGCAGCTAGAAATGGTGGGAATGATGGTCGGAAAAGGGATGTACGAGGGCATACTGCAAAATATCAACATGGCACCATTCTTCGCGGCAACCATTCTCGGGACTCCCAGAACGATCGACGATATTCCCAGTCTCGATGAAGAACTCGCTCGTTCCATCGTCCAAATTTTGGAATACGATGGTGAAGTCTCGGACCTTTGCCTCGACTTCACGTGCACGGAAGAGGTGTACGGTAAAATCCTGACAAAAGAGCTGGTCCCCGGTGGAAGTGACGTGGAGGTCAACGACTCGAACAAATTGTTGTATGTTCATCTCTTGGCGGACTATCACCTGAACCGGCGAATCGCCGCACCGATGATGGCCTTTATGCGTGGATTGACTCACATCATCGACCGGCGGTGGCTTCGACTCTTCAATTCAAAAGAGCTCAGCCTTCTTTTGAGCGGCGGTGAATCCGCCATTGACGTTGAAGACTGGGAAAAGCACACAAAATACTCGGGTGGGTACACTGCGAGCAGCACCGCCGTGAAGAATTTCTGGCGCACCATGCGCAAATTCTCCCCCGAACAACGCCAAAACGTCTTAAAATTCGTTACGTCATCACCGAGACCGCCTCTTCAGGGATTTAAGCACCTCAATCCACCGTTCGTGATTCACAGGGTGCGATGCGAGGCGTCGGTTTTGGCGCTCGTCGGCGGCGCCGACGTCAAACGACTTCCGAGCGCCAGCACGTGCTTCAACATGCTCAAACTACCCAATTACCGACGTTTATCGACGCTCGAACGCTCGGTGACGTACGCCGCCGAATCACGGGCGGGATTCGAGCTCAGTTGACGCGCACATTCTTTTCTTTTCGTCTCCGACGCCGCGACGTGTAAAATATCAGCGAGACTCTCTCCCGCACTCCCCCCCACGCGTCGCGCGCGATGCCGAAGCGTGGCGGGAAACCTCGCAAACACGACGGCCCGACCCTTCCCGGGATCCTCTACCGCCAGCTGGACGGCTTCGACGACGGCGGCACCGAAGGTCGCGAGCGCGCCCAAAAGCAGAGCGGCGCCAAGAGCGACCGAAAGGCGCGCCGCGCCGCCGCCAAGGCGAGCAAGGCGGAGAAACGCCGGGCGAGCGCCAAGTGGAAGGCGGACGTCGCCGCCAGACGTCGAGACGACCGTCGGCCGACGCGTCGACGGGATGAGGGCGAGAACGCCACGACGAGCGCTCGGGGCGGCGGCGGTCGCGATGACGACGAGGGCGACGACGCCTCGCGTCGAGACGCGACGCGGAAGCGTCGAGACGTCGCCGACGACGTGAAACGGGGGCAATCGAACGCGCTCGCGGCGGCGAAGAGGGCGAAGACGGCGCTCAAGGAGAAGAAGAAGCCAGCCATGCGCGCGTCGATGCTCGAGGCGTACGAACGGGACGAGGCGGCGGCGAAACGATTGGAGAAAAAGTTAAAGGGACGCAAGGGACCGGAAGATGGATTGGATTCGTTGTTTGCAGATTTACCGGGGATGGATTTTCTGGGTGACGACGAGGAGGAAGACGAAGACGAGGAGGAGGAGGAGGAGGAGGAGGAGGAGAGCGAAGAGAGCGAAGAGGAGGAGAGCGAAGACGAAGATGACGAGGAAGACGAAGAAGAGGACGAAGAAGAGGAGGAGGAGAGGGAAGTGAAGGCGGCCCCCGCACCTAGCGCTGCGAAATACATTCCTCCGGCTCAACGAGCGTTGATGGCGGCGGCGGCGGGAAAATCTCCCGGCTTCGAGCAGTGCGCTCGCCAAATTAGAGGTTTGATGAATCGTATGGGCGAGGCGAACGTCGCCGGGATCGTAAACGATGTCGCAGAGTTGGCACAAAAGTTTCCTCGTCTCGAGGTCTGCGATGCGGCGACGAAAGAGATCATCATAGCGCTCACGGAGGGTCCGCGGGCGAGCGATCAGTACTCAGCCGCCGTCGCCTGTTTCGTCGCGGGCATCGCGGGATCCATCGGACCCGAGGCGGGTGCGCGCTTTGCCTCTGCGATTTGCGTTAAATTAGAACAAGAACAGATGGACAGTAAGGCGAGGTCTTGCAGTAACTTGGTGAATGTCCTCGCTCGACTTTACACGTGCGGATTGTTGCCTTCCGCGTGCTGTTACGGATTTCTCGTGACTTTGGCAAAGGGCTTGACTGAATTAGACTCGACGCTGATGCTAACGCTACTTCGAATTGCTGGAAATCGTCTGCGTTCGGAGGATCCGGTCGGTATGAAGGAGTTTATCCTAGCCCTGCAGTCACGCGTCGCCGAATTACAAAAAGAGCGAGGAGACGGTGAAGATGGCGGACAACTCTCAAAGCGCGCGCGCTTAATGTTAGAGATGGTGATCGATCTGAAGAACAACAAAAAGCGAGACAGCGCGCAAGACGTTGGGAAAGATCAGTGGGGGTATCCGACGGCACTTGGCAAATGGTTGCGCAGTACGAACATGGGTGAAGCCACGGTGGCGCTTCGCGCTGTCACGTATGAGAAACTCATCAAGACGGAAAATCAAAAGGGTCAGTGGTGGTTACCCGACGCCGCCGGTACGGAAGAATGGTTTGCGGCGCGCGCAGCGCAAGATGCGATCGCAGAGCAGTCTGGAAAGACGAGAGAAGGAGGAGAGTTACTGCAACTCGCCAAACAGATGCGCATGAATACGGAGACGCGTCGCGCCATTTTCTGCATTGTCATGGGCGCGGACGATTACGCGGATGCTCTCGAACGTCTACTGCGTCTGCCTTTGGCTAATAAGCAAGACCGAGAAATTCCTCGCGTTTTGCTCGAGTGCTGTCTGCAAGAAAAGGCTTACAATCCCTACTACGAAGTATTGAGTACGAAACTGTGCGAGCGCCAGCGCACGCATCGCCTGACTTTTCAGCTCTGCATCTGGGATCAATTAAAAGAGATCGACGACCCGTCGTGCTCGGTGCGTCGTATTTCAAACCTCGCGCGATTCTTCGCCGGTTTGGTGCTCTCCAACACGCTCGCTCCGACGGCGTTTAAGGCTTTGGAATTCGGCGTCGACGTCGCCCCGCGCGTCACCCTCCACCACAAGCTTCTCCTCCAAGCCTTGCTCGACGATCGTTCCAAAACTTCCGCCGCGGACGCTCTCTTCCAAAAGATCGCGCTCCACCCCGAACTCATGTCCGCCAAGGCTGGATTCTTACGTTTCCTCCGCGATCCGGATTCCCTCTCCGCCGTCGCCGCCGGCGCCGCCGCCGGCGACAAAGCCGCGCGCAAGCGTCTCGCCGCCCGCGCCGCCGCCGCTCGCAATCTCCTCGGCGGCGTCGCCTAGACCATCCAACGTCCGCGCGTCATTGTCACCTTCATCTCACGCGCGCGCACATTCCCACCCGCGCCCGCGTTCGCCTCACCGCACGACCGTCCATCCGTCTAGCCTCTGTCCCGCGTCGACGCGACCTCGAGGGCGACGTCGCCCTCGTCCCTCCCTCATTCGCCCGCGTCCTCATGTCGTCCGCGGTGGCGCCCCGAAGCGCCCGCGCGGGTCGAGCGATCGCGCGCGCGGTGTCGGAGACGTCGCACCGCGCGTCGGCGTCGTCGTCGGACGCGGCGCGCGCGGTGGGGACGCCTCAGCGCGCGCGCGCGATCGCCGCCGGCTCGAGCGCGTCGACGATGGGACGCGCGAGCGCGTTCGCGCGAGGGCAAACGACGCGTGGGCGGGGTATGGATGCGTGGTGCGCGTTGTGGAACGACGTCGGAGGCGCGAGGACGTTCGCGTCGACGTCGGGATCGGACGGTGAGGGCGAGGACGGCGAGGACGGCGCGCGCGAGGACGGCGGCGAAGACGCGGAACGCGACGATTCGTCGACCGAGTCGGCGGTGGAGACGGAGGGGGGCGACAAGGGGTGGGTGTTCGGGGTAAAGAATCAACGTCGACCGACGAGACGCGATAAGGGGTCGTACGATGGGTTTTTGACGGAGATTGATTCGTATCCGACGAGAAACGACATTCGAGACTTGTACAACATGAGAGAGTGGGTGGAGGCGAGTCTGGAGGAGAGTTACGCCGAGGTGGAGGCGTTGGCGGATAAGTTGATCAAGACCATGGAACAAGGGGAGAAGTTGCGAGAGAAGTACGGGGACGTCGTTCCGGGTGGAAACTTTGAAATCGAAGAAGACCCCGACGCCGTGTTGACGTGGACGAGCGAATTCGTCATGGAACCGGGCGACGTGCAAGAGCACCCTCTCAACTGGAAAGTGTCGGTCGAGGTGAAACTGAGCGAATTACAACGCATTACGGGTCTGAGCGACGAAGCGATCGAGTACGTCAAGCTGTTGGTGGATAAGAGATATAATCCCAAGCAAGACGTCTTGCGCATCGTCTGCCGTCGAAACGAAAATCGCGAGCACAACAGACAGTGGTGCTTGAAGGTTTTGTACGATTTGATTCAGGAGGCGAACAGAGAGTACCCGAGCGAGTCGTATCAATTCACGGGTAAATTCGTAGAGGGCGCCGACGCGAAGGGCAGCGCCGCGAGCGGGGCGTGAGCTCGAGAAATTTTTAATTTGAATTTTAGCACTTCTGTAACCGTACCGAGTCGTCGGCCTCGCTTCGCGTTGAGCGGGAAAATTGGAAGATAAAATACTCACACACTACATTGAATGAACGACGCCTCTGTTTACTTCTTAGACTCATCGGCATACTTACCCTTGATGACGCCGTACAAGCCCGCACCGACGATGGCGATGGCGGAACCGATGAGCGTCTGCGTCGAGATCTTGTTACCGAAGGCGAGGATGCTGAAGCCGATGACGAAGATGCGCTTACCGACGTTACCGACGGCGTGGGTCACCGGAGCGACCTTGCCGAGGGCTTGGTACGCGACTTGGTTGTACATATGGTAGTAGAAACCGACCGAAGCGAGGGCCATCAAGAATTCAGTCTTGCCCTTGACAGCGATGGCTTGTTGAATGCCGGCGGCGAGCGTCGGGCCTTCAAAGTAGATGGCGAACGGCAAGCAGAACATCAAAGCCACGATGGTGACCCAGTTGTAGAGGTTGAGCGGACTCATTTTGCTCATGAGCTTCTTGCTGAAGATGGCGCGCGCGGAGAAGGCGATGTTGGAGCTCATCGCCGTCAAGAAACCCAACCAGGTGAAGGAGAGTTCCGTCGCCGAGGCGATGGCGACGCCGACGATCACCGGGAGCAAGGAGAGGTACACCGGAAGCGGGTACACGGTACCGGCGACCAAGTAGGAACCGATGGAGGTGAAGACCGGCTCGAGCGTCTTCACGGTGTGCGTGAAGGACACGGCGACGGCGGCGAAAGAAACGTTCGTCAAGCAGTGACCGAACGCGTGCAAAAACGCCGGCAAGGACAACGCCTTCAAAAACTCTTTATCGGGTTGTTCGTACTCAACCAACTTGCTGCCCCAGAAGAAACCCATAATGAACAAACCCACGATCAAGTGCACGCAAGAGACGAACCACGGGTACGGGAAGTAGTTGTAAATCGTCTTGTTCACGATGTTAAACTGCACGTTCAAAAAGTACCACGCCGCAAAGTAAAACACCGTCTCGAGTTGCGGATACTTTTCCTTGAGCTCGCTCAACGGACCGCTGCGCCGAGCAAAGATTCGCACGCGATAAACAATCGTCAGTCTCCAAACTCACGCGTCGTCGCGCGCGCATTCACCACCGGTACGCATTCCCCCACCCCTCACCGCACGCCATCCATCCATCGACGTCTCGTCGCCTCCCTCGCCTCGTCGGCGCGCGCGCGCGCCAATGAAAACCTAGGGAGGTCCACGTGGAGCGCGGGGCGATCGATCGGGTCGGTCGGCGACCGCGCCCAACGTTCGTCCGCGAGCGCGCGCGCGCGATGGACGCGCGAAGAGGGAGACGCGCGAGAGGAAAATATCTGTGCGTCCTCCGCGCGCGCCCTCTTCGTCCCTCATCCGTCGCGTTCGCGTCATCGAGCGTCGCGTCGTCGTCGAGCATAATCTTTCACTCCTTCCTTTTTATCCAATCCTCGGAGAACCGGAATGGATGCGAAAACGGTCGCGCGCGCGCGTTCGTACCTCGTCGCCGCCGCGCGAGTCGTCACGGACGACCGCCGACTTTTTTGGTTCATCTTTTGCGCGCGCATCGTCGTCGTCGTCGTCGTCGTCGTCGCTCGCACCGCGCGCGACGCGACGGACGCGCGCGCGACGCGCGGCGCCGCCCCGCGTCGCGCCGGCGCGCGCACCGATCGGCGCGTCACCGCCGCGCCGCTCGCGAGCGTCGCGCGCGTCATCGGCGTCATCGGCGTCGTCGTCGCGTACGTCATCGTCTCTCTCGAGCGCCGCGTCCGCGTCTGCGGCGCTCGATTCGATCGATCGATTCGATCGAGAGGCGCGCGCGCGCCTGTCGCTTTTCACGTATACGCACATACATACATAGACTTACAAGAATGATTGTATTATCATGGAACGAATCTTTGGTATACAAGTTTTTTTATCGGCAGACGTGCACGGAAAAACGTCCGCGTTCGAGGGGGATTTGTTTCGATTCATCGATGCGCGATGCGATGCGAAGACGATCGTCGATCGACGCGGTCGGTCGGTCGGACCCAAGGATCGATGGGCCGTCGCCATTGTCGTTCGCGGAGAGTCGGAGAGAGTCGGTGGCGATGGTGACGGCGACGGTGCCGCGGACGGTGCCGTGGACGGTGACGGTGCGCGGACGTCCGTCGGCGTCGCGGCGCGCGAGGCGCGCGCGAGGCGGGACGAAGGCGAGTGGTGATGATGACGACGCGAGGGTGCAGGTGGAGGTGGAGGAGGCAAAGAAGCGACGATACGTGAATTTTACCGGGTTTCCGTTCCCGCTCGTGCCGTTGTTGAGTCGGAGGACGACGAGGACGGAGCTGGTGCCGGGACAGGTGTGGGCGTTCGAGCAGGAGCAAGGGATCGGTTTCGGGCTCGGCGTGTCGACGAACGTGCGCATGACTGTGATTAAACTGCGCGATGGGTCGCTGTGGGTACACGATCCCATCGCGCCCACGGAGGAGTGCGTGGAGCTTCTCAAAGAGATCGGCGGGGAAGTGAAGCACGCGTGCCTGTCGACGACACAGTACGAACACAAGATTTTCGCGCCGGCGTTCACGCGAAAGTTTCCAAAGTGCGAGTTGTGGATCGTGCCGGGACAATTTAGTTTTCCTCTGCCGCTCCCGAACGCGTTCTTGGGGTTGTTTCCCAAAGGAACGCTCGGAGATCCTTCCAAGCCGCCTCCGTGGAGCGACGAAATCGAGACAGAGTTGCTGTTTCTCCCGCCACTGTTTTGGCATAATTATACGTACTCGGAAGCCGCGTTCTACCACAAGGATACCGAATCTATTTTAGTCACCGATGCCGCGGTGTACGTGGGCGAGACTGCCCCGGGAATCATCCCGGAGGACGATTTAGAGGATTTAGGAAGCGACGAGTGTTTCACGATTCGATTACTCAAGCTCGGCAACTACCGCGGCGGACGCAATATCACCTCGCCAAACATTCCAGCGAATCAGCGCGACGAGCGCATCACGAATGGATGGAAACGCATGGCCCTTTTTTCATTATTTATCGCGCCCGACGCGAAGAACATCTTGAATCCGGAATCTAGTTTCCGCGGATTGGCTGGAAAGTTTGTGGTCTCGCCAATCGTGTTCAACGTCGTGTTTCAGTTTTATCGCAAAGAGGTTGCGGAGTGGGCTCAAAAAGTGAGTCAATGGAATGCTAAGCGCGTCATCGCGTCGCACTTCCCGGTGCCTGAATCTGCGACCGGGGAGGACTTCTTGGCGGCTTTCGAATTCGCAAAGTCGCCAAAGGCTGTTCCTCCCGAGTACGTGGACGCGGAAAATGATCTGGCGTCGCTCAACTTGGTTGTGCGCATCCTGCAAGCGATTAACGCGGTTCCTAAATACGAATAATGTACTTTACACATCAATTAGAAGTAGCTACAGGTGTCCTCGGTCTCTCGAGACGTCACTGTAATCAAACGCGCAGCAGAATGATTCCATCACCATGCGTCGTCATCGTCGTCGCAATCCGCGTTTGCGGTTAGCGCGCCGTGGTTTCTATTCCACTCTTCATGGAATTCGACGTCAGCTCTGGTGACTGATGGACGAACTTGCTTTGCCGCTCGTCGGATATCCGCCAGAACGATGGGTCTGAGAGAGCTCGGCGAGACTGGACCAGGCATGTCCTTTGTCTTCTGAAACGTCTCACGCACGGGCGCTCTCGCAGCCTCTTGAATGAGATGTTTCATGTCAGATCCCGAGTATCCATCGGTTTTCTCACACAAGGTATCCAAGTCGCTTTCGCTGAGATTGTGTGCGACGCCTTTACCGGCGCTGAGGGTGCGTAAAACCATATCTCTTCGCGCCGCCGCGCACGGAAGAGGAATGTAGAGCTGTTTCGGCATCCGTCGTCGCGCACCGTCGTCGAGCTCTTGCGGTCTGTTGGTCGCTCCAATGAGAAGTAAACGATCGTTTTCACCACCACCGAGCCCGTCCATTTGAACCAAAAACTCAGTTTTCATTCTCCGAGAGCTTTCGTGCTCGCCATCCGATTTTCTCGCCGAGAGCAACGAATCGATCTCGTCAACAAAAATAACAGCGGGCGAAAGGTGGCGAGCGACGGCAAAGAGTGCTCTGACCATTTTTTCACCTTCACCAATCCACTTGCTCGTCAAACTGGATGCAGAAATCGAGAAGAACGTGGCTCCGCATTGACTGGCCACGGCGCGACCGATGAGCGTCTTGCCTGTCCCGGGTGGACCAAACAAGAGTAAACCCTTCGGAACGGCGCGAGCTCCGACGAACAACTCTGGATTCATCATCGGCCAGACGGCGAGTTCCTGCACGGCCGCTTTCGGATGTTCTAGTCCCGCGATACTGTCCCAATCAACCGACTCGTGTTTGTCCAAGATTTCGCTCACCACTCGTTCGACGATTTCTCGATCGAGTTTGAGAATATCCTCCGCGATGGGCTCACCGTTGGGGGAGATCTTTTGCATCACCGGTTCACTGAACGGTGGTCCCTCTTCGTCGTCGTTTCCGCCCTGGTTGGGCTTCACTCGCTGGCCGTTACCGCTACCGCCGTAAGGAGGTACGAAACCGGTACCGCCGCGGCCCCGCCCATACGTTCGAGTCGCACCGTTCGTCTCCTTCGCCGCGCGATACTGCGTGTGCGCCGGTGGTAACCCCTTCGCCGCGTTCTCCAAATCTAATCGTTCACCAGCGCTCATGAACCTCGTCGGTGGTTTATTCGCAACGTCTCGCTCGCCCTCTCCGGACCACCTCTGCTTGGGTTCGCCCGCCTTCTTTTTCCTTCCACGCTTCGCCCCCGGACTTTTACGAGTCGGCGGTTCGAACGGTTTCAGCTTGACGACTGCGTTCTTCGCGCCTCCGTACCCGACGTCTTGCTCCAAGCATCCATTCAAGTCTACGTCGTCCAAAATTTCAAAGTCGTCCTCGGCCCCGTCCGGGTCCAACGCCGCGGGCGGCGCTCCCCAATCGTGTTTCGTCCGTTTCGCCAACGCTTGATCCACCGCCACGACGTCCACTTTCACCTCTCTCTTCGCTCCGCCCCCTTTCCCGCCCACTATCGTCTTCGCGCCCTCGTCTCCCTTGGACGTCGTCGAATCGGTCACCGCGCCACCCGTCCCCCCCGACCGCGCCTCCGCGCCTTCTCCCCCTCCCGCGCGTCCGCCTCCGCCGCCGTGCATCTCATCTCGCACCGCGCGCATGTGACGCTCGATCTGTCCCAGGATGGGCGCGATCAACGCCTCGTCCGCCTTGGATTTCGCCGCTTCCGGAAGTAATAAATCGCGCTGCTGAATCAACAGCTCGAGCGCTCGCGTGTGATCGCCGTCGCGTCGCGCCGCGGTGATGGCTTTACGCTGCTCAGCGAGCACGTTGAGCGTGCGCGCGGCATCCGCGCTCACCATGGTCGCTCGCGCGCGGCGTCTCCGCGCGCACGACGCGTGCGTCGAGGTGTGCGACGCGGGTGCTCGGTTTCTCTCGGTCTGTTGTTTTTTCAAATCGGCGGCGACGGGCGGCGACGGGCGGCGACGCGCTTTTCGACGAGATCGATCGGATGTCGCGGGGGAGAGGGCGAGAGAGCGAGTGATTTGATGAGTTATGTGATTTGCAACGTCGTCCGCGTCGTTACGTGGCGTACGTGCGAGCGTCGTCGGCGTCCGGGACGGACGCGTCGAGGGACATTTGAGACGCCGATTCGAAGACGTCGCATCGACGACAGAGCGCGCCGATGGCGCCGTCCACGATGAGGGTCCGATCGAGGTCGATGAAGTGAAGAAAGAGCGCGGTGAGATGGGTCACGGCGTGATCGATGTCATCCGCGCCGCACACCTCGCGAATGGAGTGCATGGAGAGCTGCGCGGCGCCGACGTCCACCGTTCGGATGCCGGTGCGCGTGGAGAAGATGGGTCCGATGGTGGAACCGCATCCGGTGTCGCTTCGAACGACAAACTCTTGCACGGGCACGCCCGCGCGCTCGCCGAGCTCGCGGAACATGAACGCGGTCACCGCATCGGTCGCGTATCGCTGATTCGCGTTGTGTTTGATGACCAAACCTCCGTGCATCTTCGGCGCGTGGGCGGGTTCGTGTCTGTCGGCGTAGTTTGGATGCAAGGCGTGCGCCATGTCCGAGCTCACGCAAAAGGATGCCCTTCGCGTGCGCTCGTCCAAACCCTCCACCGCCTCTGGGTTCAACGCGGCGGCGATGCGCTTGATCGCGTCCGTCGTCATCGCGCCCGCCGCGCCGCTCGATGACTCGCTGCCCACCTCTTCGTGGTCAAAGTGCATGATCATTCGAACGCCCGAAGCCTTCTCCAGAGCCTCGTCCGTCGACGCGTTCAACAACGCGTGAAGCGATGTGTAACAACTGACCAAATTATCCAATCGTCCGCTGTACACGAACTCTCTCTGCGCGCCACCGATCGCGCTCGGTTGCGTGTCGCACAGTTGCAAATCGAAATCGACAATGTCGCCCGGCGCGCATCCAATCTCATCCGCGATCAGTTTCAATAGCAACGGGTGATGCCTGCTCGACTCCTCGCCTCGATCGTCCTCCGTTTTCTTTTCCTTCGTCTCCTCGCCTCCCTCAGCCTTCGATCGAGTCGCCAAAATCGGCGCCATGTGCTGTTGAAAATTCACCTTCATCCCCTCGCTATTCACGCCTCGATCCAAGTGAATCGCGAGCGTCGGAATTCGACACACCGCTCGATCGATCTTCACCAACCGATGAAACACCTCATTCGTCTTCGACGATTTCACCACCACTCGTCCCGCGATGCCCAAATCTCTATCGAACCACGTGTGCCAGAGTCCGCCGCCGTACGGTTGCACGCGAATCCGCACGTCGCCCCCCCCGTCCACCCTCGTGTTCGGTTTCAGCTTGGGACACGGCGAATCCGTGTGCGCACCGACGATGACGAATCCATCCCCGGCCTCGTACCCACCGCCGACCGCGAACGCGACGCACGCCGACGCGTTGCGCGTGTAAAAATACTTTCCACCTCGCCGCAACGACCACGCGTCGCGCTCGTCCAGTTCCTCGTACCCTCGCGCGCGGAGCGCCTCGCACGTCGCGAACACGGCGTGGTAGGGCGTCCACGCATCGTTGAGGTACGTCACGAGGCCGTCCGCGCGTCCCATACCGCGTCGCCGTCCATATGGCGTCCCGCGACGACGACCGATCGAACGCCCCGCCGATGCGCGCGCGCGCGCATGGACTCGTGACGAGTCGGGACCCACCGAGCGGGTGGTCACGATGCCATCACTGTTTGCCCACACGAATGCCGACACGTCCCGGGACGCCGTCCATGGGTGATGAAAACCCCAAGCGCGCGGCAGTGCGACGCGCGTGGAGACGACGAGAGACTCGGCGCGCGAGAGAGAGCGAGAGAGCGCGCGCATGGACGCCATTCCGAGCGAGTTTCCTCGTCAACAGGTGCGCGTCGTCCGATCGAAACGTGCGATGCGCGCGAGGGACGGGACCGCGCGCGCGCGCGCCGATGGGTCGAGACGAATGGGCGGCGGGTCGAGGGAACGACGCGGGAGGGCGAGCGCGATGATGCGTGGGAGAGGGAGGATGACTGACGAACGCACGCGTCGCGTCGATGCAGGATGGATTCGTCGATTGGAGTAAGGTGGATCCGGAGTCGATCGAACTCCCGGCGGAGGAGATCGCGCGCGCGGGTTTGGATCAGCCGGTGGAGGTGGAGTTGGACGACGTCAAGGAAGAGAGCGGATTCGCGAGCGTGATCGTGGTGGATAATTTGCCGCAGATTCCCGAGGCCAAGTTTGCCAAGCTGTTGAACGTGTTGACGAAGATTTTTAGTCAAATCGGAGAGGTGCGCGAGGGCGGCTTGCTCATGCCGCAAGACGAGGCGACGAAGACGTCGCTCGGGTACGCGTTTATCGAGTTTGCGACGGAACAGCAAGCGCAGAGTGCGGTGGAACAAACGAATGGGTACAAGCTCGATAAGTCGCACATCTTCAAGGTGTGCAAGTTTGACGACTTTGAAAAGTACCAAAAGGTGCCGGATGAATACAGCGCGCCGCCGCCCAAAGCGTTCGCGAGACGGGAAAACACGCAAGCCTGGATGATGGATCAACGCGGACGGGATCAGTTTGTGTGCAGATTTGGTGATGAAACGCAGATCTTCTGGAACGATCCGCAGACGAAAAAGGGCGAAGATGTCTACACTCGCACGCACTGGACGGAGTCGTACGTGCAGTGGTCGCCAAAGGGGAGCTTCTTGGCCACCGTGCACAGACAAGGTGTGGCGCTTTGGGGCGGTGACTCGTTCGGTCGTATCGCTAAGTTTGGACACAATGGTGTGCAGTTTATTGAGTTCTCGCCGTGTGAACGTTTCCTTGCCACTGGTTCGACGCACGAACCCACCAAGGCTGGCGAGATGACGACTGTTGTTATCAACTTTTTCGACACCCGCTCGGGTGGCAAGTTGCGTCAATTTATGGGACCCATTAGTGATTTCGTAGGTCAAGGCCAACAGGGATTCACTTGGCCTGTGTTTAAATGGTCTGGTCAATCCAAAGATGATTCCGGTGCCTTCTTTGCGAAGATGGGTACCGGCGTGATCTCTGTGTACGAAGCGCCGGAGATGACGCTCGTCGACAAGAAGTCCATCAAGCTTGAAGGTGTTGTTGATTTCTGCTGGTCTCCCGCCGATCCCATTCTCGCCGCCTTCCAGCCGGAGCAAGGCGGTGGTAACCAGCCCGCGCGCGTGTCGTTGATCGGCCTTCCGTCCAAGAAGGAAGTTCGCTCTAAGAACTTGTTCAATGTCGTGGGTGTGAACATGTACTGGCAGTCTAGCGGGGATTACTTTGCTGCGAAGATTTTGCGCACGACGAAATCCAAAAAGAGCACGTACAGTGGATTCGAGCTCTTCCGCTTGCGTGAGCCGAACTGTCCGATGGAAGTGCTTGAACTCGCCAACAAGGCTGAGAAGATTGTGGCGTTTGCGTGGGAACCGAAGGGTCACCGCTTTGCCGTCATCCACGGCGACGGTGCGCGCCCGGATGTCTCCTTCTACAGCATGAAGGACAAACAAGGTAAGAACAACTGCACACTCATTGGTACGATTAAGAACAAGACGGCCAACCACTTGTATTGGAGTCCGAACGGCCGCATCATCATCCTCGCCGGTTTGAAGACGATGAACGGTCAGTTTGAGTTCTACGACGTCGACAACATGGACACCATGGCCACTGTCGAGCACTTCATGGCTACCGACGTGGAATGGGATCCCACTGGTCGATTTGTCACCACCGCAGTGACGAGTGTTCACCAAATGGAGAATGGATACCACATGTGGACCTTCAACGGCAAGCTCTTGTACAAGTACGGCAAGGATCGCTTCTTCCAATTCTTGTGGCGTCCTCGCGGAAAGAGTCTTCTCTCCGCCGAGCAAGAAGCTGAAATTGAGAAGAACATCAAGAAGTACAGTAAGCGTTTCGAAGAGCTCGACGAGAAGATCAGAAACGAGGCCGATTCGAACGTTGCGAGCGAGAAGAAGAAATCCGAGGAGAAATGGAAGGCGTGGGTCGAGTCCAAGAAGGCTGTCCGCGACACCCCCATTTACAAGTCTACCCTCGAGGAACTTCTCGGCGACCAAGCTCCGAAGAAGGACTACGTCGAGACGAAGGTTGTAGAGGAAGAAATCTTGTCCATCACGGAGGAACCGATATAAAGAGAATTTCACAAACTTTGTTCAATACGAGTATGAATGCGTCGTTTCATTACACATAAATCATCGTCGCGAAGGCACCGTGCACCAACCGTCATCGTCGGGCTCATTCTTCCCTCTGCGCGCGGACACATCGGCGGTATCATCGCCCTCGTCTCGAACGCCGAAAGCGCCTCCGAGTTGATCCGCCAAACCGTCGGCGTCAACCTCTTCCATGTTGTCGTCTTCCCCGTCGCTCGAGCTATCTCCCGTGTCCATGTCTCCTCCACCGTTCATGGTCCAGCGTCTATCCTCTTCGATCAGCTTACTCCGTTCGATCGCTTCTCGCGGTAACGGCGTCGATTCGATCTGAGCCACGAAGTCGTACGTTCCCTCCGCGCACTGTTCGTGCATCGCCCACAACGCCTTCGCCACCTCACGAGGCGACCCATCCTCGCACGACACGTTAAAATCATCACCCAATATTTCAATCAATAAATCTTCCAACTCCAACTCATCCTTTCTCTTTCTCGACGCGAACCAAGCCGCGATTTCTTCCTCCGCCTCGTTTACTTTTCGCTCCGACTCGGCGCCGCCCCACGCGTTCACCACCGCCAACTGTATCGCCGTCCATCGATCGAACACCGCCTTCACCCCTCGTCGAAACGTCGGCCAGTGTTCCTCCGGCACGACCGTCACCGCACCGCCTCCCATGAGCATGGCTCGCGCCTCCGCCGCGCTCCTCGGCGCCGCGCTCGCCGGCCCCGACACCCCCACCACGTGTCCCGAACGAAGTCTCATCTCCTCCTGCGTCGTCGCGCGCGTCCATCACCGTCGTCAGTCACGCCGCTCCGTTCGTCGAAAAGTCACGCGCCCGACGTCTCGAGCGCCGTCTCGAGCGCGCTCGCCTCCGCGCGCGCGTCGCGCGCGACCCGCCGCCGCCGCGCCGTCTCGAGCGCGCGCTCGCGCACCGTCTCGCCGCTCGTCGACCCGCTTCGAAGCTTCATCGAACGACGCGCGCGCGAGCGAGACGACGGGAATTCCCGTCGTCTCGCTCGCGCGTCACCGCCGCGCGACGATCGTCTCCGCGCGCGCGTGTGTCGACGCGCGCGCGCGCGCGCGAGGACAACCGTCGGTCGAGAAAGCCCATATTAACACGTACAAAAAGCGATCCATCCATGGAATGAATGGATAATGATGATGATGATGGATGACGACGGATGGGCCGGGCGCGAGACGCGCGCGCGAGAGCGGGCGAGCGAGACGAGCGCGGGGGTCGACGGACGCGTGTCTATTCTCGGACGACATGAGCGCGAGCGCGAGCGCGCGATGGGCGATGCGTGGGAGCGACGCGATGGCGACGCGAGGATGGAGGACGCGATCGACGCGGGCGACGAGAGCGGGCGCGAGACGGGCGACGACGCCGACGCGCGCGGGATCGGCGGTGGATCTCGCGGGTAAACCGAACGAAGAGGTCAAGGTGCTCGTCGTCGGCGCGACCGGGTACATCGGGAAGTTCGTGACGCGCGAGCTGTGCGCGAGAGGGTACGACGTGACGGCGTTCACGAGAGAGAAGAGCGGTATCGGTGGAAAGACGAGCGCGAACGACGCGAAGGCGCTGTTTAAGGACGCCACCGTGAAGTTCGGTGACGTTGGTGATAAGGAGTCCGTGGCGAACGATGCGTTCGGAAGCGATTCTTACGACGTCGTGGTGTCGTGCCTGGCGAGTCGCACCGGCGGCGTGAAGGACTCGTGGGACATTGATTATCGGGCGACGAAGAACGTGCTCGACGTCGCTCGGGAGCGTGATGCGAAGCATTTCGTGTTGTTGAGCGCCATCTGCGTGCAAAAGCCGACGCTGACGTTCCAACAGGCGAAGCTCAAGTTTGAGGCTGAGTTGCAAGAGGCGGACGACATCTCGTACTCCATCGTGCGCCCGACGGCGTTCTTCAAGTCGCTTGCGGGTCAGGTTGAGGTTGTGCAAAAGGGTGGACCGTACGTTATGTTCGGTGACGGACAATTGGCGTCCTGCAAGCCGATTTCTGAGAGCGATTTGGCCAAGTATATGGCTGACACCATTCGCGAGCCGGAGTTGTTGAACAAGGTGCTTCCCATCGGCGGCCCGGGCGAGGCTTTGTCTGCTCTTCAGCAAGGCACCATGCTCTTCGAAATCCTCGACATGGAGCCGAAATTCGTCAAGGTGCCGATCGAAATCATGGACGTCGTCATCAAGGTGCTCGACGTTTTCGCCGGCTTCTTCAGCAACATGAAGGACGCAGCTGAGTTCGGTAAGATTGGCCGATACTACGCCGCCGAGTCCATGTTGGTGATGAACAAAGATGGCGAGTACGACGCCGAGGCGACGCCGAGCTACGGTACCGACACTCTCAAGGACTTTTTCATCAAGGTGAGCAAGGAGGGTCTCGCAGGACAAGAACTCGGCGACCAGGCTGTTTTCAAGTAAACGACAGGTTTCATTTTAATCAAATTGCGCCGTCATTTTTCGCTACTTTTTCGAAAGAGGTCCTAAGATTTTTAACGCTCGCTCGAGTGCCTCGACTGCAGTGTGCACATCGTCGAAACCTAAAGCGCTCACCGCATTTTTTGCGTGCCTCTGTGCGTCCGCTATGCTCCCGATGTCGATGGGCGTCGGCGAGACACCCGGAGGCGCCTTGCCGTACAAGGTATGACTAGCTACTGGACTCGCACGTCTTGTGGATTCGTGATGCGACATCGGAATGCGAGCTTCTGGGGAAGCGACGTGCGGAGGTGGAGGCGGAGGTGGAGGCGCGTACGACGGTGACGCCGCCGGTTCCGACGACGACACGACCGCGTCAACCTCCTCACGTCGCTCCTTCACGTCGTCATCTGGCGGTGGACTCGCCGTGGCTCCCTGCCGCTCCGCTTTCATGATCTCCGCGGCGCGCCACTCTGCGTATCGTTGCTTATTTTCAATGTCTGCGTCCAACTTTCCCTCGTCAAACTGTCTCAACACGTTGAAGAAGATGCTGGAAGCGTAAAACATCTTCGCCGTATTCAGGCCTCGTTGACCCGCTCGATCGGCCCGATCGGCTTTCGCGAATATTTGCAACGCAAAAGATTCGCACTCGAGTTCGTCGTGCTCTTCATCGAGCTGAAGCGACGGTTTCGCGCATTCCAACTTCTCCATGGCATCGCTCAGAGCCTCGTTCACCTCCTGCGGTCGACGCTCCATCTTCAATCCCTCTCGAACCGCGTGCATCCGACAGTAATACGCTACTTTCGGTTTCCCCTTGTCGAGCTCCGACGCGCGCTTGAGGATCGGCGCGATGAGGCGCATCTGGGAGAACGAGCGCGACGTGGTCAGTTACGTGCGAACGAGCTCGGGTGAAATACGGGCGCCACGCGAGCGGGCGACGAGCGCGCCGAGAGAGAGACGACGAGAGATTCTCACCTGATCCTCCATCGCGACGGTCGAATCGCCGATCGCGCGCGGCGGCGTCGTTTAGTGACGCGAATCTAATTATTACTCTAAGCGCGCGCTCTCGTCGGACGACGCGTCCAGGTTGACGTCGGCACCATCGTGGCGCCACAACTCTATTTCTAAAACTTTACGTATCACCGCGCAAGCGATTGACTATATTAGCTACGACGGTTGCATCCGTGGTGTTGAGGGCGAGGACTTCACTCGTCGCGCGACGGGCGATGTCCTTGTACTGCTCTTTGCTCGCGATGTCGCCGGCGGCCCACATGGGCCGTAAGATGGACTTTACGCGCTCAGCAGCGGCGAATTTGGTGGCTGAGTTTGAAACTGGTTTCACCGGAGAGCGCGGTCGAGCGACGACGGGAGTCCTCGAGGGTGTGTCCGCGTGAGGCACAACTTGCGCGTTCTGTCTCGGTGCCCACGCCGAGGCTGACATGCTCCATCCCGGACGCTCACTCTGCACGCTCGGCCGTTTCGGGATTTTTCTGAGAGATGAAGTGCTCGGTCTAACCGCATCCGTGTCGAGCGACTCTTTGCACGCTCGCTTTTTGGATTTTTTCTCTTCGCTTGCCATCGCTTGTTGAAGAGTGTCCCACGCCACGTCCACGACGCCCTTCGGCCGTTCCGGCTCTGGCACAGCCATCGGGCGAGGAGCCGAGGGTACCGTGATCCTCGGTCGTTCGTGTGGCGCAGATTCTCGACTCCATCCTGGAAATTCCATCTGACCGCTCTGTAAGCGAGACCAAGCTTCTCGAAGCTCGTGCACGCGAGAAATCTGTCGCACGCGCTCGTCGTCTCCGCCACCGCTTCGACTGCGCATCGCGGTCCGTTCTCCTCCACCACCGCGACGACGCACGTGACCTCTCCTTCTTTCCCTACCGGCGCGCCGTTCGCGCTCCATCCTTCGCTCTCTCATCCGCACGGCTTCGCGTCCTCCGTCGATGTGCAATAAAATGTCTCGAGCTCGCGAACGACTCTCGCGTCGTCTTCTTCTCGAGCTCGACATCAGCGCCTCATGCGTCCTAACGAAACGACTCTCACCTCTACACAGTTCGCAGTACCATCTACCGTTCGGCACGCGCTCGAGTCCGACGCAATACGTGTGCGATCCCACGTCGCACGCGTCGCAGAGCAACAAGCACTCTTCGTCGTCGCCGCGGCGGCACACGTCGCAAAAGTACCGCTCGGCCTCGTCCTCGGAAGAGCTCGCGTCGTCGTCGTCGTCGTCCGCCTCCGTCTTGTCTCCCTGATTCGTCTCTCGGAACGAGACCGCGTCCCCGATCTGTGCCCCGGTCGCCGACGTCGGCGTCATCGTCGTGAAACGCGACTTGCAGAGCGGACACTTTGTCTCGATCTTTGCCCATCGCGAGAGACACGGGACGCAAAAGACGTGGGCGCACGAATCCAGCGCCGCTCTCTCCGACGGATGCGTGAGACAGACGGCGCAGACGTCGGGCTCGGGGAGCGCGGGCGCTCTCTCCGCCGCTTCCATGGCGCCGCGGTGTGCGGAGTAACCGACAAAGCGACGGCGAAGCTACGGAGTCGTATTAGAACCGCTATGTATTTCTAGGAGTCGTGCGCAAGGCGTAGACGTGACCGCTCTCGGACCAACCGGCGAGTATGTCGCCGTCGCTGGATGTGGTCTTGCATGAGTGGAGACCCATCCAACGCGAGTCGGCTCGAAAGGAAAATCCGCCGTCGGTTTTATGAGTCACCCAGTTGCCGCACATGCACTCGTAATCGAGACCGGCGACGTATGCGAATCCTGGACTCGACGAACTGAGTTCGAGTTGCGTGATGTCAAACTTCGTGGCGTTCCTCCAGCGATGCATGGCGCCCCATTTACGAATGTCGAGTATGTGCACGACTCGCTCGGCGCCGCCGCACGCGACTAAAAACTCTAATCCCGGAGATTGTGATGTGGACACGGCGAAGAGAGGTTTGTTGTAGCCTAAAGATATTCGATTCGTGCACCCTCCCTTTTCGGCGATCCTATCGTCGTAGACCGCGAGCTGATGTCCCTCGACGACGGCGAACACGCTCTCGCCTTTTCCGCCCACGGCGACGGATAAATCGCTCGGCGTCAAGAGCGTGCGAATACGTCGCACCCGTCTATCGCCGTCGTACACGTCGACTGCTTGACTGGAACTCTTGGCGACGTACATTTTCTTCTCCTCCGCGTCCATGACGGCGCCGCACCACCCGCCCACGCCCGAGACGTCGCTCGCGCCCACGCTCGAGACTCCGCCCGCGCGCGACGTAAACCCCGTTCCCGCTCCCACATCTCGCGTCATCACGTCCACGACCCCGAAATTATCCACCGCGAGTAATTTTCCAGCGTTTGCGCTCAGCGATATCGACTGAATCTCTCTCCCCGTGGAGAACGAATCCAAAAACCGACTCGCCGACGCCGTCGTCTCCCCTCTCGCCCGCGTCGGTCTCAACACGTTCGACTTCCCACGCTCGACGTCTTCGTCCCTGAGATCGATCGAGATCCCGTACATCTCACTTCCCGACGCCACGATCACCTCACACCCGTCATCTTCCGTCTCCGTCGCGTACACGCACGCCCTCGTCGCGTGATGTTCCCCAGGGCTGGGATGGGCGCTCGAGGTAAACGTCAGGGCGTCGCGCGCAAAGGCGCGCACGTCCACGCCCACGGGCGCGTTCGTGATGAGGGTGGACACGTTTTGAGACGCCATCGCCGTTCGCCCGTCGCGCGAACGAACGCGCGCGCGCGTGAACGTCGACGTCTGGGGCACCGATTGATGTCGCGCTCGAGCGCTCGGGACAGAAAAAGCGAAAAAGTGAAAGTGTGTCTGATGATGTCACATCTTCTAACGCGTCAATCCGACGCCGTGCTCGTTTAAAACTTCCAGATTGCGCTCGCCCACGTGAGTCCGGCGCCGAATCCCGCGAAGGCGAGGACGTCGCCCTCCTTGACCGCCCCCGTCTCGACGGCTTCGCACAGCGCGATTGGCACGGAACCCGCCGAGGTGTTTCCGTACTTGGCGATGTTACTAACTACCTTGTCCTCGCTCAACCCGAATCGCTGCGCGGCGCTGTCTATGATGCGCTGATTCGCTTGATGCAACACTAACTTATCGATATCCTCAGCCGCCATATTCGCCGCTTTCAAAGACTTATTCACCGTCATCGGCACCGTGCGCACGGCGAACTTAAACACGTCTTGCCCGCTCATGGAAATGTTACAAAAAGAGCCATTCTTCGACGCCCCCTCGCTCATCGGCTTCCCTTTATCCCCGACGTACTGCGCTATTAAGTGATGATTCTGCGTCCCGTCCGAATGCATGTCGAACCCTTTCAACGAACACGCGTCCGCCGTCGTCGCCGTCAACACGCACGCCCCCGCGCCGTCGCCGAATAAAATGCACGTCCCTCGATCACGCCAATCGACGTATCGACTCAACACATCACCACCGATGACGAGCACATTTTTATACCCACCGGAACGAATAAATTGCGTTCCATTCACCAATCCAATCACAAACCCACTGCACGCCGCCGTGAGATCGAACGCCAACGCCTTCTTCGCCCCCAGCGCCGCTTGAATCGTGCACGCGCTCCCAAAGATATCATCCGGGCTCGACGTGGCGAGGATGATTAAATCCACATCTTCCGCCTTTACATTCGCACGTTCCAACGCCTGCATCGCCGCTTTCGCACCCAACGTCGTCAACGTCTCGTCCCCCGTGATGACCCGTCGCTCGCGTATCCCCGTTCTCGCCGCGATCCACTCATCATTCGTATCGACCAGTTCGCTCAGGTCATCGTTCGTCAGCGCCTTTTCCGGGATCGCTTTCCCCACGCCCGCGATTCGCGCGCCGGCGACTTCGAAAGAGGCGCTCGCGGCGTTCGCGGCGACGACGCGAGACGCGCGCGCGGACGATCGATGATGATGATGCCGATGCTGATGATGATGACGACGATGACGATCGACGACGACGACGGCCCGCGACGGGACGACGACGGCGCGCGCGGCGGCGGACATGACGCGTCCGCGGGAGAGGAACGACGACGACCGTGCGGTCGGTCGCGAGACGCGGGACGCGACGCGGTGTGCGCGTCAAAGGAACGAATGCATGTGGGTTTACGAGCTCTTATCCATAAAGAGAGACGCGAGAGAACGCGAGAGACGCGAGAGACGCGAGAGAACGGGAGGGAACGGGAGGGAACGGGAGGGAGTGTGTGGTGAAAAGTGAATGGTGAATGGTGAAAAGTGTACGGTCGCGTGGGACGACGTCGGGACGATGGATGCGGTGGGGAAGAGGAATAGATTTGGAAGGCGACGGCGAGTCTACGACTCTCGCGCGGCTCTGCCGGCGGCGTATTCGGCGACGCGGAGCGAGTCCTTGGCTTGAATGTTTTTGGGATCGATCCTGAGGGTGTCTTCGAAGGCGCGAACGGCTTCTTGGAATCTTTTGAGGGCGTGGAGGGCGAGACCGCGTCGGAAGTGTGCCTTGACGTAGTCGGATTTGACATCGACGGCGGCGTCGGCGTCGGCGAGGGCTTTTTCGTGCTCGCCGAGTTTTAATAGGCACTGCGCTCGATTGCACAGGGCGACGACGTGAGAGGGATCGAGCTCGAGCGCTTCCGTGTAGTGCACCACGGCTTGCGCGTAATTTCCCTCCTTGAACGCGGCGTTCCCCTTATCTTTTCGTAACTCGGCGCGCGCGGGCGCCGTGTCCAAGTGCTCCCGGGCGAGCGCGTCTCCGAGCGACTCGCGAAGCTCTCGCTCGGTGGTCGGGTACTCATCCTTCCCGCGAATCAATCGCTCGACGAGCAACTCGTCGTTCACAAACCGGGCGATGAACTGTGGAATCTCTCTGTGATCTCCGGGCGCTAAATCCTCCGTATCCAAGCGACGCCGCTCGCCTCCGTCGCCGTCGTCGGCGAACGCCACGCGCACGCCGACGCTCGTCGCGAACACCACCGCCCCCATGAACCCCTTACGCTCGTACTCCAATCGCACCTCTCGACACTGATCAATCTGTATCGTCCCTAAACCCCTCTTAAACGTCACCACGCACCCCTCACAATCCCAAATCTCCGCGTGTTCGCTCACCACGCGTCCCGCCGAGACGACGACGCACTCGACGCATCGCTCCACGAACACCTTGGCGCACGTCACCGAGGCGTCCATCTCCACGACGCACCGCGCGCAATCAACGATGTGAATCGCGCGCTTGGCGTCGACGTCGCTCCTCGTGACGACGACCCGTCGATCCGTCGCGTCGCGCACGACGTGGCGAGATTCGCGCTCGGCGCGCACGGCGTCGCCCATCGCGCGCGCGTTCTCCACCGACACCGGCGCCGTGGACGCCGAGCGCGCGTCGGGAGCGCGCGCTCGATCGCGATCGACCATCTCGCGAGAGAGTTCGCGCGCGCGAGTCGACGCGCGAGACGGTGACGCCTCGTCATCGAGTCGGTCGAGACATCTTTTCCTTTACGTCGTCTCTCTCGCGCGCGCGACGCGAGGGACGAGGGACGAGGGACGAGGGACGAGGACGCGGGAGAGAGCGATGAAAAACGGGGCGGTTGGTTCGGTGGACGCGAGGGAGGGAACGCGAGGGAGCGAGAGAGACGGTGACCGTGAGAACGTCCTCGTCGAGCGCCGAACGTCCGAGGAAAACGAACCGCCGGTGAATGAGACGTCGATCGTGACGAGCGTGGAGGCGCAGATGGACGCCCTCGAGCGAGAATTGGGGGAGTTGGATGAACAGTTAGCGCGGGATGGCGCGCGCGCGATGGCGGTGGCGCGGGATCTCGAGGTGGAGCGGTGTCTGGGACGGCGTCTGCGAGAGGAACTGTGCGAGGCGAACGCGCGGATCGCCGGCGCGAAGAGAGATCTGGCGAAGAGGGAGCGAGAGATCGCCGATTTGCTCGCGGCGGAGAACATCGTCGTCCCGCACTCCATCGAGGGCGCGATCGAGATCGAGGAGGAGACGGAGGAGGGAGTCCCGGAGACTGCGCCGTCGCTCGTCGAGACGGACGCCTTCGCGCTTCGCCGCGCCGAACTCGACGCCGCGCTCGCGCGCGAACGCGAACGATCCACGTCCGTCAGATCAACGATCAGAACGTACGATAATCGCGTTCGCGCCGAACTAATTCGCGCGCGGCGACCTCCTTAGGGCTCGCGCCGAGGAGAGGAAACAGTGTTCAATTCAATATTATGACGATTCATGACTCGACACACAGTACCCACTCGATCCAAGTTGCTCCCTTCGGTCGTCGAAGACTCCGGAGTCTCTCGCGCGCGGCGTCGCGAACGCGTCTTTCACCGGCGGGTGAAAGCGAAGAGGTCTGTTCGGTGCGACTCGGCGCGAGAGGTGGGGTCGAACGCGTGAGGGAAAGGAGACGGAGGTCGGGACCCTCCGATCCGTGCAGATAATCAAATCAGACTCCTTCGATAGGCGTTCGACGCGGTGAACGAGGGGGTGAATCACGACGCGAGGAGCGGGCGACAAAGATGTCGTGCTGGTGTTGTTTCAAGGGAGCGCGGCGGTTGGACGTCGCGACGATACGCGCGCGTTTTCAGCCGCTGGATGATGACATGTGGTACGATGCAAGGGAAGACTTAAACTCTAGCGACGACGAGGACTGCGAGGAGCTCACGCGCGAGAATATCGGGTTAAAGGCGGGTCAGAGTTTTCCTTTCACCCTCGGGAAGGTTTGGGAACAGGATGAACACCAATTTCACGTCGCCGGAGCGATCAGGGAATTAAAGTCTAAGGTGAGACACCTGCTTCGGCGCGAACACGAGGAAGCGGTGAGACAGGCGGAGGAAGAGGCGGCGGAGTTGGAGCGATTAGGTTTGATGACACCGGAAAAGAGAGAGATGCACGAGCGCATGCGGACTGGACAAGGGACACAGGAGTTGGTGGGAATGACGAAACACTTGAAGGTTGGTCAGGACTTGACGGATATCGAGTTACCGCCGTCGTTCTTCGTCCCCTTTAGTACGATACAAGTGGCGGAAGACGTGGTGTATGTGGTCGAAGCTTGCGAAAATGATTGGAGCGATTTGAAGCACTCCGATCCGGGAGTGCGTCTAGGACGCTTCGTCAAGCTCTACCTAGACATGACCGCCATTCGAACGGAGTCTGGCTCGAGCGCCGGCGTGAAGTCTCCGTACACTTTTGGGGCGATGAAAAAGCCTTTGAATCCGATATTGGGTGAGACTCATCGCATCCAGAGTGGTAGGACCTCTTATTTAGCCGAGCAGGTGTGTCATCACCCGCCCATCACCACGTGGGATCTAAGGAACGAAGAGATAGGCATACACCTGTCGGCGGATGTCAAAGCAAAGCCCGTGTTCAGAGGCACATCTGTGCAAGTCGTCATCGATGGTGAGATGCGGTTTGAGAATTTGCACACGGGGGAAAAGTATGTTTTGAATTTCCCTTCCTTATTTATTCGATTTTTCGGTCTAAGCGGTAGCTACTCCGAAACGGTGGGACAAGTCAAGCTCAGAAGGGTCAGTGAGGGACCTCCGCTGCAAGCTAACATCAACTTCAAGCCGCGCGGTACTGCCGGCTGGAAGAGTAACGCGCATAAAGTCGACGGCTCGATCGTAAGCGAAGACGAGGTCTCGATGCGTTTCAGAGGCAGAGTAAACGAGACGGTGGATTTAGTGACGGAAAAGAAGGAGATTTTGGGACCGTTTTGGCAACCTGCGGTGCCAAAGAGTCAACCGACGAAAGCTGTGACGCAACCTCTCAACGGGTTTACGGATAGTCATTGTCTTTGGGGAGAATTCTTCCAAGCTCTCCTCGTGAAGGACATGAAGACGGCGAGCGCGGCCAAAAAGAGAGCCGAGCGAGGCCAGCGCAGGTTACACAAGGCTATGAAGACGGGCGAGCTTCCCCCTTGGGAGCCCACCATGTTCGCCACCGAGGACGGTCAGCGATGGCGCTTGAAGGACAACTTCGATCCCAGCGTGCAACAGTCTTGGTTAAAGTACATCGGGTATAGAATTTACGAATAATGAACTCAGTAGTCTCTCGCCGAAGAGCAACCTCGACGCCGCCCCTCTCCGCACATCGCGTCGCTCGTCGCGAACAACAGACATGAGCTCGCAGTCCAAACGAGTCGCTCTTCGCGCGCTCTACGCCGTCGCGTCTTCTTCCAAGCGCGCGCACGCTGTCGCGTCCATCGCGAACGCAGCCGCGCCGGCCTCTCTGACGTCGACCGGCGCGTCTCCCAACCTCCGCGCCTTTTCCCGCGTCGCGCGTCGCGGTTTCGCCGCCTCGGCCGACGACAGCCATGACGATTTCAAGGCGAAGACGAACGGCTCCGGAAGCGAAGATGTGCAGAAGATGATCGAGGCGGACGTCGAGGCGAACGCGGTGATTATCTTCATGAAGGGGTCGCCCTCGGCGCCCCAGTGCGGGTTCTCCAACATGGCGTGTCGTATTTTAGACCACCACGGCGTGGAATACGCGTCGAGAAACGTCCTCGCGAGCGATGAGCTGAGAAATGGAATCAAGGCCTTCTCGGCGTGGCCGACCATTCCGCAGTTGTACGTGAAGGGTGAGTTTGTCGGAGGCTCGGACATTATGATGTCGATGCATCAGAGCGGAGAACTCGCGGAACTCTTCCAGGACGTGAAGAAGGCGTGAACGGGCGCGAGAACGGACGCCGAACGTTGGAAGTAGGGAATGCTAGTCTAGTCTATGTTTTTAAATCAAAGATGACTCTCGGTCTATGGTACTTTTGAACCGCGTCCCGACAAAGGCTAGGAGGCCCAGTCCTTCGCCATCTGATCTGCTTTGCGGTCACCGAGCGACGTCGCGCGCGTGGGCGGTGCGTTCGCGGCTCTTACTTTACTCGCCATTCGTTCGTTCTGGGTGCGCGCGAGACGCGACATCGTTCGTCAGTTCGCGGGATCGAGCGCTTCGCGAAGACGAGAGCAGACGACGGTTAGAAAGGATCCGCGTGTCCCGTTTCGATTACCTTTATCCCGCGCATTTCACTCGCCTTACTGCGCGATTCAGCCGCAGCGAGCGCGGCGTTACGTCTCTCTTCGACCGTGGCGTGGTCGTCGTACGCCGGGGACGACGCGCAGCAACCCATGACGCGAGCGGAGATGTGACCACCCAACCCTGGGCGCCGCGATTCTTCGTTCGCTCAGCCGGCCGTTCGCTCCGAGGTCGCCGGATGAGAAAGTCGCGCGAGCGACTATAAGATGTTCGGGAGCGAGATCTTGAAGCAATGAATGATATTATTACATAACCTCGAGTAATTGTATATGGTGCAGCCGAGTCGATGCGTCGCGTCGAACGGAACGCCGCCGCTCGGTTGCACACTGCAGAAAGCGTGGACTCGTTCGATTGCTCAAACGATCACGCTGCGTTTCATTGTGTATGCTCGTCTTCTACGAGTATGCTCGTGAATAGAGCATACTGGTAGAAGACATTTTTAGACGTGTCATGATTTACACGATCTCGTTTCAGTGAAACGAAATCATCACCCTCTCACCCACTTGCAACTTAAACTGGAAAACACAAAAAAATTGACTGTTTTACTTCTTGTTCTCCAGTAGCAATCGCAGGATGCGCTTTCCGAACGGACTGTTCTTGATCAAAGGTAAGTGTGGTCTGATACGCTCGACAAGTTCAGTGTGAAGAACACCTTTAGTCACAGTAAGCGTAGACTGCACGACGTAGTTGCCATAAGGATCCATGAGAAGACGATCCAACAGAGGTGACTGCATGATCTCTCGCACCACGGTGTTACGGTTCTTCTCCAATGAGGAATCCGCGAGCTTGAGACACTTTTCGACAACGTTGGAGCTAAACTTCTGCATCGAAAGCTCCGCGTAGTTGCCGAGAAGTTGAGTCATAACTTCACCGTTAGCCCACGACAATCCCAAATCCAAGATGTATTGAACAACGTAGTTGCCAAAAGGATCTTGAGAAAGTACGAGAGCTTGAGAAGCAATCTCATGCACCAGTGGACGGCGCTGTTCGTCGATCGCATGATCGATGCAACGCTGAAGTACGCAACAACCGTGACGATGAGTTGCGATTTCCACACAGTGAACCTTTGCCGCGTCATAGATGAACTGATTATCTTCAGATGATAATCGTTGAAGGCAACGCTGAATGACGTGATTACCATTCAAATCCTTGATCAAAGTAACGACTCCCGGTCGCAAAGCACTCGTCGCGAGGGACACCTCTTCCGGAGAGTTGAGCATCTCAATCAGCTTTTGGACCGCACGGGTACCGTGTGTGTTCAAAGCGATCGTGACGAGCTCAGGCAAACCGTCGACGGCATCATCCCTCACAACAGAAACCGCTCGTAAGACTCCCGAACGTTGTTCGTCGCTGCAGCATTCGATCAACTTCTGCACGAGATAGTTTCCAAACGGATCCATCATCAACTCAACAGCTTCGGCGATGATTTCATCGTAGCACAAGTCAACTGCTTTGGCACCTTCCTCATCGAACTTGCGTTGCAGGAATCGGCAGCCGTGTTGATCACGCGCAAGCACAGAAATCTGGCCGACGCAATTTTCAACAGAAACAAATCGGCTATCCATCTCGGCGATTTCAGCCTCAGATGGCGGAGAGTCAGAGCGAGTCACCGAACCAGAGAGCGACTGAGAGCCAACTCCAGAACGGTCGCCTCGATCACCACTGCGGTTTCTTCCCATCGTTCTACCGACGCGAGAGCGATCATCTCGACCGTTCATGCGTCCACCACCGTGCCCACCGTCGTTTCCACCCAAGCCACCCATCCCACCGTCGAGACCAGCGAACTGCTGTAGCTGTTGCGGCGATAGATTTTGGGCCATGAGGCCAGGAACTTGCTGCATGCGCATCAGGTTCTGCAACTGCTGCTGTTGCGCGTAGAACGCAGCGGTATAAGCCGCCTGGTAGACTTCAGCCATCGACTGAGGCTGACCGTTGTTGGCACCGTAAGCGCCGCCACCAACGCCACCCATACCTGCGTTGCCGAGGTTCGCCGCAAGCAGCTGAGCCATCTCAGGCGTCTGAACCGGCATACCTCCCGACACACCACCTAAACCATTCGCAGCTCCGCCTAGACCGAACGCATCCACAGGAAGAGAAGGCACACCTTGAAGCTGTTGCAACTGCTGCAACTGCTGCAGTTGAAGCTGAAGCATGGCGTTCTTGTCCACACCCGCGCCCGCGCCCGCGCCCGCACCCGCACCCGCACCCGCTCCCAAGCCTCCGTACGCACCAACACCCGGCGCCGGTGAAGATCTTTGAGATTGAGTTTCACCACCGAACCGAGACGCAGCGTTTACGTATCCCTGACCTGCGGCGGCTCCGTGAGGCGGGAGCGGCGCGGTCGACGGTCGGAGAGGCACGTCCGTTCCCAAACCTAAGTTCGAAAACGCACTCACAACATCCGTCGCACCAGTCAAACCATTACCAACCATATTACCGCCCATACCACTCAGATCATTCGGTAGCCCGAACGCACTATCGCTGAACGCGTCCCCGTGGGAGGCGGTTCGTCCGAGGTTGGACGGGACAGCGCCGTCGTCTCTCGACACGCCAAACAAACCATCCTTACCAAATCCCGCGGACGAGCCGAAATGTTCAGAGTTGTGAGCGCTATCCGTATCACTAGCCCCGCCAGGACTCGAATCCTTCCCGGTGTACGACAGATCCACGGCCGAAGCGCTTCGCACGAGATCGTCGGCTCCTCGAGACTCCTCCTTTAGCAGTCTAGAAAACGAGCTCTCGTACTCCCTGTTCATCGAGCGAAGTGAAAACGATGGCAAACTCGCGTCAGTCAACGCGCTCTCGCGTCGTCGCGTCTACATCTCCCCCCCCCCCCCGACCCTCGTCGCCCCCGTCGCCGACCCCGCACGAGGCGTCCGACGAGCACGGCCGAACGCCAGCTCGGCGGTCGCCGACGTCCTCTTCCCGAGCTCGATCGACGCCCACTTCGCGCTCGTGCGCGCCCGTCTTCGCCCCCTCGACGCGCTCGAACGATGGATGAAAATTATTCCAATCCACTCGTCGCGTCGCCCTCGATCGTCTACCCTCCCTCGCCCTCGGCGCCTTCCTCGCTCGCCGTTCGCCCCGCGACTTCGAAACCCCCACCGCGACGCGCGCGCGCGGCGCACCTCCACGACGGCGAACTCCCCAGGTCACCGCCGCCGTTTTCGCTCGTCCCGTTCGCCTGCGACGACGCTGCGGCCGCCTTAAACATCGCCGCTCGTCCCGTTCCGCCGACGACTCTCTCCGCGCGTCGCGTCTCCCGCGTCTCCCGCGTCTCGCTCGCGCGCGCGCGCGCGGGGATGAAACAATCGCCGAACGGTGGTCCGGTCGGTCTCTCGCGCGACGACGGACTCGCGCCGCCCGCGCGCGCGCTCGCCACCGTCGACGACGGAGAGAGAGAGAGAGAGAGAGATCTCCCGTTTCGTCCCTCGCGCGCCTCGCTCGCTCGCTCGCTCGCCACGATCGCGCGCGCCCGCGTCGCGCCTCGCACTGCCGCCGCCGGGGCGGATGGCTGTCCTGTCGGGGCACCGAAGGGGACACATTGACGAGTCACAGACCGTCATAAGACCTAATTCACGGACCGACCGACCGATCGACCGACCGACCGACCGATGGGCGCGAATTTTTTGAAAATTGGTCTGTCGTTTTTCATCGCATTCAAACACGAGTAACTACGACGCGAGCGTCGAGAGGCGGTGTTCGCGACGACGCCGAGACGGGGACGGACGGGACGGTGGGGTCGGCGGGTGCGCACTCGCGGGCGGGCGCGCGCGGGCGCGTTCGCGTTCGCGTTCGACGCCGAGGTCCGCGCTCGCGGGCGCGCGCGCGCGTTCGCGTTCGACCGGTCGACGTCTCGGACTTTGATTTGGATTGATTTGGATTGGATTGTCGGATTGCGCGCGTCCGTGCGCGTGCGCTCGGTCCGCGCGCGTCGGGAGGGACGAGCGGGTGGGGGTCGAGACGTCTCGCGGTGAGACGTCGCGGGAGCGTCGACGAGCGCTGCGTCGTCGAGGGGCGCGAGAGAGAGAGAGAGAGAGAGAGAGAGATGGAGGTCGGGTTGCGACGACGCGAGGGCGCCGCGAGCGGAAGTGGGCGCGAGACGAATGGACGAAGCGACGATGGAGACGAGCGGGCGGGGGTGAGGACGATGAACGCGCGCGAGGAGGGCGCGACCGCGGCGGAGAGCCTGGAGATGGACGCGCTGAGGCATTGGACGACGTCTATGAATCGAGGAGAGGCAGAACGATCGAGCGGGATGGAATCCGTGTGGAAGTACTGCGCGCTCGAGTTGGGCTTTTGCGTCGGTGAACGCGAGGACGATCCGGATATGTCGCACGCGCGCGAGCGAGTGTTTGATTTGTTGTGGTACATACCGTTGGCGCTGGAGAAGTTTTGTCTGTACGGTGGGTTGCTCTGCGCCGACGCGATATTGGGCTTGTTCACGTCGCTGCCGGTTCGCGTAATGTCACAGACGGTTCGTTTGCTCTGGTCGGTGGCGACCCTCAATTCGGGAGATAAAAAGTCCTCAAAGAGACGCGCGTGGGGTATTCATCCGTACGCTCGAGAGCACTTGAACGACGTGTTGTGGCTTTTCATGCTCTGCGTCGCGGTTACGTACACGCACATGCTGGACATTAGCGTGATTTACCACTACATTCGAGGTCAGGAAGTCATCAAGCTTTATATGGCGTGCGCCGTGATGGAAACTTTCGACAAATTGTTGTGTTCTTTTAGCAGTAACGTCCTCGATGCGTTACAAAATAGCGTGCACGGATGCGTGACCATGGCGACTGATGGTTCGGCAATGGACCAAGTGCACTCCGTTTTTAGACTGGCAGTGGATGTGATTTTGTCCACGTGTGCGACGGTCGCGCACACTTTTGTGTTGTTGACGCACGCTGTGACCCTTTCAGTCGCGATCAATAGCCACACGAACGCGATGCTACTCGTGCTCATCTCGAACAATTTTTCAGAGATGAAAGGACACGTCTTCAAGAAGCAAGATCCTGAAAAACTGTTTGGTGTGAGTAGATTGGACGTCATTGAACGAGTGCATCTCTGCGTGTGTCTCATGTTTGTCGGAGCGCAACGAATCATGGCGGCAGGGAGCATAGAAGCCGCGTTCACCGCGAAATTCTTGAATGATATTCTCCTCGTGCTGGGTTCAGAAATCTTCGTGGACGTTGTGAAGCACTCATTCATGGCGAAATTCAACTCTCTTCGTCCAGGTGTCTATCGAAGATTCTATCGACAAATATGCCGAGACCACGTGCACTTGACGCAGTCGTACAAGATTCACCAAGTCGTTGGATTCGTTCCACTTGCTCCCGCTGCTGTCATTATTCGAGTCGTGCCAGGTCTCTATCGCACGCTGAAACAAAGTGCGATGTCCTCGGACGTGCTCACTAGAGGAATATTCGACAGAGTTTTGGTGTATTTTAGTGGTGTGAGTGTAGGTCTCGGGGTGATGCTACTCGCGATTGGGTTCAAGCTGGCGTTTGGGATCGCGATTCACTCGTGGGGGACGCGTTCACTGGACAAGTCATCAAAGATTACGCCCAGTGCGGAACGCTGGGGAGCGAAGACTCCAGCAAAGTCTCTGGGAACTGCCCCTAGATCGCCTCCGAGAATTAAAGTCAATTAGCTTCGTCAATGCAATGTTGTAATTGGAAATTGCGTTACAAGATGGTACAAACGATGAGTTGTTTAGAGATCGACGACGTCAGCCCTCTCGGGCTTGGGAGTGCGCCATTCGTCCGCCGAGGCGCCGAATTCTTCGGCGAGCCCGCGCCAAAGTGAGAGTGATCGTTCAGCATTCGCAACTTGAACACGAGCGTAGTTTAACAACATCGAGTGAAACTGCCCCACGCGTTCTTTTTCAAGACGTGAAAATTCCTCTCGATGACGTTCTTGAATCGTGTTGTAATCCTCTCGAGCCCGTTCACCAGTAGCGCGCGTTGCATCCAGCTCGAGCTTCAAATCTTCAACCTTTTTCATCTTTGTGAAATCTGGCGTGAGCTTGGCGATGCGCGCTTCCAATCTGTCGGTTTCAGCGAGCATCGTTTGGAGAGTCAACAAAGATTCATTTCTTTCTCCAATCGATCGACGGACTGAGGGCATGAGCTTCAAGTAATCGTGAAGAGGATTCAGTGCCTGCGCAGTTTGTGACGTTGCAGATCGAGCCAAGCGACTCACTCGCACCGAAGTGTTTCCGGCTTTTCTCATTTCATTTGCGGCAGTCATGCAATCGATACCATTTTCACTGTACTTGCCGAGGCGCGTGCCCTCTTCTTCTTGAAGCTTTGCAAACTTCAAACACTCCATACCGAACTCCCCAACAGCTTCGCCGTACTTTTGTTGCAGCGTCAAGAGTTTGGTCGCCTTGGAAGACATTCCAGAGAGCTCGTGTTCGATTCGATGCACTCTATCCTTCTCAACCAAGAAAGCCGCATCTTCCTCCATAACTTTAGGCTTGGGCGTATCCAATCCCAAAGCGTCACCGACGGTAGTCACAGCGGTTGATTGCACGACGGTTTGTCTGAGTTCTTTGAAGAACCGACCGAAGTCGCGAGATTGCCCTGGAGAAGACACGGTGAGCGGGGGCCGCTGTGGCGTCTCCGGACTACTCGGAGTCGCTCCGAGCGTCGCGGCCGGCACTCCGGATGCCATGTTGAACCAATCCAGGCTCGCGCCCAGATCTTGATGAGTCAGAAAGATTCTTAGCGCATCACCGAGACGAAGCTTCGGATGCGTGGCGATACGATTGAGGTATTGCTGAAGTTGCACCGTTCGTTCTTGAATGAAGCTGTCGCCAGTGGAATTCACCACGGTTTTCTCCGGTCGCGGAGGAATGAAATAACCGCGATGCAGCGCGTTCAGCCTGGTATCGAGCGCCACAAAGTCTCGGAAACGTCTCCACACGACCACCTCTTTGTGAATATACGACGCAATGTTGGTTCGAGTGGTAATCTTGTAGTGCGTCACTCTCTTCCCGACGAGCGCCGACGTCGTGTCGGCCTCAATCTTCGGATCGCTCACCGAAACTTTCAGCATCCCCTCGTCGCCACCTTGTTCATTTTCATCCAGAAACACCGTCATCGTCGTCGCCGCACCGATCCCACCTCCACCATCGTTCGTCGCCGCGTCCGCCGACGGTTGAATCTCGGGCTGCGTGTACATGACGCTATCCGCGTACGACGGCGGCGGCGCGAGTAAATCTCCGTACGTCATCCCATCGCCCGCGTGATAACTCCCATTCTCCAACACCCC
>VIBD01000016.1:0-40652 GCA_009618245.1 Ostreococcus sp. SAG12 | reverse complement strand
GATTAGCCTGTTATCCCTAGAGTAACTTTTATCCGTTGAGCGACGGCCTTTCCACTCAGCACCGTCGGATCACTAAAACCGACTTTCGTCTCTGCTTGACATGTCAGTCTCGCAGTCAAGCTCGCTTTTGCTTTTACACTCTATGGCTGATTTCCGTCCAGCCTGAGCGAACCTTTGTACACCTCCATTACTCTTTGGGAGGTGACTGCCCCAGTCAAACTGCCCGCCTGAAACTGTCTTTCTACCGGATAACGGTTAGAAATGAGCGCTCTAGCTTACCAAGAGTGGTATCTCACTGATGACTCCCTCCTTTCCGGAAAAAGAAGTTCAACGTCTCCCACCTAAGCTGCGCAAAATAAGCTTGAGAGCAATTCCAGGTTACAGTAAAGCTTCATAGGGTCTTTCTGTCCGCGTGCAGGTAATCCGCATCTTCACAGATATTTTTATTTCACCGAGCCTCTCTCTGAGACAGTATCCAGATCGTTACACCTTTCGTGCGGGTCGGAACTTACCCGACAAGGAATTTCGCTACCTTAGGACAGTTATAGTTACTGCCGCCGTTCACCAGGGCTTCAGTCGTCAGCTTTGTCGAAACTAACCAACTTCTTTAACCTTCTGGCACTGGGCAGGTGTCAGCCCCCATACATCGTCTTACGACTTTGCGGAGACCTGTGTTTTTGGTAAACAGTCGCCTGGATCTCTTCACTGCGGCCCTTATGCAGGGCACTCTTTCTTCCGAAGGTACAGAGCCAATTTGCCGAGTTCCTTAGAGAGAGTTATCTCGCTCCCCTTAGTTTATTCAACCCACGTACCTGTGTCGGTTTACGGTACAGGCATTATTTTATCAAAGTCGATGAGCTTTTCTTGGAAAAAATGGAGAAAGAAGAAATATGGGAGTCCACCTGCCAAGGTGGCATTTTTCTTTTACTTCATTTGTTCGTCCCTCAGGACTAATAAAATAACGGTGTAGGAATATAAGCCTACTTTCCATCGATTACGCCTTTCGGCCTCACCTTAGGTCCTGACTGACCCTCTGAGGACGAGCCTTGCAGAGGAACCCTTACGTTTTCGGGGCACTAGATTCTCACTAGTGTTTTCGTTACTCAATCTGACATTCTCACTTCCGCCCGGTCCACCGCGGCTTACGCGCTTGGCTTCTCCCTGGGCGGAACGCTCCTCTACCACATATTATGTAGATAATATATCCATAGCTTCGGCAAAAAACTTAGTTCCGGAAATTTTCGGCGCAAAAACGCTTGATCAGTGAGCTATTACGCACTCCTTAGAGGGTGGCTGCTTCTAGGCAAACCTCCTGATTGTCACAGCATTTTCACCTCCTTTACCACTTAGCTTTTATTTAGGAGCCTTAGCTGATGGTCTGGGCTGTTTCCCTTTCGACTATGAAGCTTGTCCCCCATAGTCTCACTGGCTATTTGAAATCATCTCAGGTATTCCGAGTTTGCAAAAGATTGGTACCGCTTTCGCAGCCCGCACCTAAACAGAGCTTTACCCCCTGAGAGTTCATAAATAACCGCTGCGCCTCAACGCATTTCGAGGAGAACCAGCTAGCTCCAAGTTCGATTGGCATTTCACCCCTAACCACAACTCATCCGTCGATTTTTCAACATCGGTCGGTTCGAACCTCCACTTCGTATCACCAAAGCTTCATTCTGGTCATGGTTAGATCACCTGGGTTCGGGTCTACGATAAGGGACGAGTGCCCTATTCAGACATGCTTTCGCTTTGGCTTCGATGAAAAATCTTAACCATGCCACTTACCGTAAGTCGCCAGATCATTCTTCAACAGGCATGCAGTCAGATGTGTTCATCCTCCTACCAATTGTAAGTATACGGTTTCATGTTCTATTTCACTCCCCGAAAAGGGGTTCTTTTCATCTTTCCCTCGCGGTACTTTTCGCTATCGGTGACCTAGGAGTATTTAGTCTTACCAGGTGGTCCTGGCGAATTCATACGGGGTTTCACGTGCCCCATACTACTTGGGAGCCAAACGGCATTGAGTCAAGATTCAACGACTGGGCTTTCACCATCTATGGCGCAGGATTCAGCTGCTTTGTTTCTCAAGAATTTCGCTACCTACATGTTTGGTCCAAAAACCAGAAAAATACATTTTTCTTTTAGACTGGTCCCATTCCGCTCGCCGCTACTTTGGGAATCGCTTTTGCTTTCTTTTCCTCCAGCTACTAAGATGTTTCAGTTCACTGGGTTGTCTTTCTCTTCTCTATGAATTCAAGAAGGAATGTTTAAGGTTGCCCTATTCGGGAATCTTCGGATCAAAGCATACGTCCTGCTCCCCGAAGCATATCGTCGGTTATCACGCCCTTCATCGGCTCTAGGTCCCTAGATCTCCACCATATACTCTTTGTTGATTGATTTTGTTTTACAGTAAAAATTCCACAATTCAAAAGATCTTTCATAAAAAGATCTTTGGCTGGAGGTAAGCGGACTCGAACCGCTGACGTCTGCCTTGCAAAGGCAGCGCTCTACCAACTGAGCTATACCCCCGTGCCATGGGCTATTCTGGACTTGAACCAGAGACCTCACCCTTATCAGGGGTGCGCTCTAACCACCTGAGCTAATAGCCCGTAGCCAGCGGCAGTTACGTGCCGCTTCCGGCTTGGTCTTTTTGAGACTATTTTTGAGTCTCAAGATCTCATTAAAAGGAGGTATTCCAGCCACACCTTCCAGTACGGCTACCTTGTTACGACTTCACCCTAGTCACCAACCCTGCCTTCGGCATCCTCGTCCTAAAAGGTTCGAGTAACGACTTAGGGAAGGATCGACTTCCATGGTGTGACGGGCAGTGTGTACAAGACCCGGGAACGTATTCACCGCTGTATGCTGACCAGCGATTACTAGCGATTCCACCTTCATGCACTCGAGTTGCAGAGTACAATCCGAACTGAGATAGGGTTTTTGAGATTGGCTAGCCTTCGCAGGTTTGCGACTCATTGTCCCTACCATTGTAGTACGTGTGTAGCCCAAGATATAAGGGGCATGCTGACTTGACATCATCCACACCTTCCTCCGCTGTAGAGCGGCAGTCTCTTTTAAGCACTGTAAACAGCAACAAAAGACATGGGTTGCGCTCGTTACAAGACTTAACTTGACATTTCACAACACGAGCTGACGACAGCCATGCACCACCTGTCATTCTATCCCGAAGGAGGCTCTTCTTTCAAAGAGTTTTAGAATGATTTCAAACCTTGGTAAGGTTTTTCGCGTTGCATCGAATTAAACCACATACTCCACCGCTTGTGCGGGTCCCCGTCAATTCCTTTGAGTTTCACATTTGCATGCGTAATCCCCAGGCGGGAAACTTCACGCGTTAGCTTGACCACCGCTCCGAATACCGGCTCGGCAGTGAGTTTCCATCGTTTACGGCTAAAATTACTAGGGTATCTAATCCTAATCACTCCTTTAGCTTTCGTCTCTTAGCGTCAGGTAAAGCCCAGTACAGTGCCTTCGCCATATTGGTGTTCCTTCCGATATCTACGCATTTCACCGCTCCACCGGAAATTCCCTGTACCTCTACTTCCCTCAAGTCTAGAAGTTTCTTTTGCGGAGCTCCAGTTGAGCTGAAGTATTTCACAAAAGACTTTCTAAACCGCCTACAGACGCTTTACGCCCAATCAATCCGAATAACACTTGCATCCTCTGTCTTACCGCGGCTGCTGGCACAGAGTTAGCCGATGCTTATTCCTCGAATACCGTCATTGATTCTTCTTCGAGAAAAGAAGTTTACAACCCTCAGGCCGTCATCCTTCACGCAGCGTCGCTCCGTCAGGCTTTCGCCCATTGCGGAAAATTCCCCACTGCTGCCTCCCGTAGGAGTTTGGGCCGTGTCTCAGTCCCAATGTGGCTGTCCATCCTCTCAGACCAGCTACTGATCGTCGCCATAGGGCGCCATTACCACCCTATCTAGCTAATCAGACGCAAGATCATCTTTAGGCGAAATTCATTTCACTCCACAGCATATCGGGTATTAGCATCCGTTTCCAGAAGTTATCCCCGTCCTAAAGGTAGATTCTTACGTGTTACTCACCCGTTCGCCACTCTCATAGTATCCGAAGATACTACTACCGTTCGACTTGCATGTGTTATGCACGCTGCCAGCGTTCCTTCTGAGCCAGGATCAAACTCTCCATGATGTGTTTTTGAATCTCATTCGTTTTGAATGCTTCTGAGTATCAGTATACAAGTGTCTAGGAAAGCACGTGTTACGTCTGCCTCTTTCTTAGAGGCAAATAAAAAAATCAGGCCGGGAATTCCGGCCTGAAAAATTACCAAAACAACCAAATGTTAGGTTTTAGTAAGGTGATCAAGAATAAATGCTACTGAACGAGCTGAGTCGTCATTTGCAGGAATTCCGTATGCTACCGAAGTTGGGTCACAGTTTGAATCAAGTAATGTAATTGTTGGAATGTTCAACTTTTCACACTCTAATACAGCATTACGTTCGTTTGGTTGTCCTACAATAACTACTAAATCTGGTAAACCTTTTAAATCACGGAGGCCACCAAAAAATTTTTCAAGACGTTCACGCTCTTTAGATAAACTTAAGATATCTTTCTTTGTAAAACCTTTTTGTGGTACTGCATTTTCTAACTGTGCATCTAAACGAGTTAATTTCTCAAGACACATTGACATAGTCGACCAGTTAGTTAAAAGTCCCCCAACCCAACGCGTATTTACATAATGCGAGTTTGAGTTCATTGCTGCTTCTTGAACTAAAGGGGCAATAGCAGGGCGAGTTCCAACAAAAATTACATTTTTTGCTGATTTAAATGCAGCACGAGCTTTTTCAAGTTCGTCAATTGTCTGGACTACATCTAAAATGTGGATCCCATTTTTTTCTTCATAAATGTATGGAGCCATTTTAGGATTCCAACGGCGTGATTGGTGTCCGAAGTGAACACCTGCTTCAAGCATTGACTGTAACATATTTTTATAATTTTAAAGTTTTCAAATCTTATAAACATTCACATTAATTACTGGGAGTATAACACAAGTTGGAATTAATATAAACCAGTTCCAGCTGGAATTAATCGACCTAAAATTACATTTTCCTTTAAACCAGTTAACCAATCAATTTGACCTTCTAACGCGGCCTTAGAGAGTACACGTTTTGTTTCTTGGAAACTAGCCGCGGAAATAAAGCTTTCTGCCATTAATGCTGCACGAGTGATACCTAATAAAATCGGACGGTATTTAACGCCAGCAAGTAATCCATTATGCTCCAACTGTTCAATACGTCGGATATCAATAATATCACCCGGTAATAATCCAGTTTTTCCAGGATCTACTACAACCACATGAGTAGTCATTTGACGTACAATGATTTCAACGTGTTTATCCCCAATATACACTCCTTGTGATTGATATACATCTTGCACTTCTTGAACTAAAAATTGACGAATTTTCTGAAAACTTAATTCACAACCTTCTCGTAAACCATAAACTTTTCCATACTGTGAAAATAAAGTTGAAAGTTTTGCATGCATACTTGAAAGAACCTTATGTTGTGGTTCTCGGGCTTCTAATAGTTCATCAACCTTCGGTAAACCTTGAACAATATCACCAGCTGTTGATTGAGCAGAAACTAACTTTCCTAAACTATCATTCTCAGTCACTAAACTACCGTGTTGTACTTCAAGTTGAGTACCCGGTACAACTAAATAAGGTTGAACATGACGCACTAGCGTTCTATTACCACTTACAAATTGAATTTGGCCGGAAACAGGCATACGTAACTTATTCGTGACTCCATCTTCAATACGGAGATAATCCCCCAATTGAGCAGTAAGGTCTTGTGCTTCAATTTTAAAACCAATTTGGTCATTATGGGTCATGATACAATCCTTTGCACGGATTTCTCCAAAAGGATTTGTTTGATTGAACTTTTTTACTGTAAATTGGCTAATAGTCTCACTGGGTTTATAAGTAAGTAAACTCGGTGAAAAACCACCTTGCCCCACCACAAATTTAAATGTATTTAGATTAACATTGGTAGGAGTTGGTAAAAAATGGGGCTTTTTACTTGAATTGAACCAAAAAGTAGGAAACTTTAAGAAAGTATCAATTTTGTCATTTTTAAAGTTTAAAGCGGTTAAAGTATTAAAACTAAGTGTATTTAACGGGTTAAACGATTTGCTAAAACAATTCGTTGGAGCCATTTCATTGTATTTAGTTTGTGATTTTAAACTAATGAATTGGTATTGTTCTTCTGAAAATCGAAGTAATTTAAAATCGTCTTTTTTAAACTTAACGTTTTCAGGCGAAACCTTTTTAAATTTTAAACTTTTTGGTTGAAAACTATTATTACGAAATTTTAATGGTTTTACATTAAAGTTTGAACCTACAGTTAACTGTTGTTGAACTTTAATTAATTCTAATTTATATGCTGTAATAAAATTTAATTGGGCAAATGGTAAATCTAATTTAGAATTAATTAAATATAACTTTTTCCAAAGTCCTAAATAATCAGATGCTAGTTTGAGACTGTTAGAAGATGCTGGAAATTTCAAACTTGAAATTGTTTTTAATGATAAATTAACAGACTTTAATGTCGTTTTAGTTAAAGAATTAATAGGTTGGAAAATATTTTTAATATTGTCACCTGGACGTAAGGAATATGAGTTTGTAATAGCTCCACCTAATACCCACATTTCTAACCATTTATTAGATGTAATAGGAATATTAGTATTTAAAACCTTTGATTCTAAACCGGGTAAAAAGACTTGACCAGAACGGTCAGTAGTAAACTCTTTATAAACCATTTCTAAACCTTGATCAAATTGTTCAAACTTACCCGTGGCTTCAACACGTGATAACTCTGCTAAACTTTGGTGATTAGCAACAAATTGGCCAGGGGACGCATATAATAAGGTAAAAGCAGGGAAATTTAAAATTGAACTTTGTGTTGCATTTTGGAGTCTAAGCTTTAATGGTTGAAACGTTAAAAACGCAACCTCACCATATTTTGATAAAACTTTACGTCCACAAATAGTTTTAGTGTATGAAACAATCCCACTTTGTGGAGAATAAACCTTTTCAGTTGCCTCTCCTGCAAATACTCCACCTGTGTGGAATGTGCGCATTGTTAATTGGGTACCAGGTTCTCCAATTGATTGAGCGGCTAAAACTCCTACAGCTTCCCCCAATTGGACTAACTTTTGTTGTGCTAAATTCCACCCATAACACAATTGACAAACTGCGTGAAACTTACATGTTAGCGGTGAACGAATTGTTAATGTAGGTTGTTTCACTAATTTTAATGCTAGTGCCGGGGAGATATCCTCATTTTTGTAACCAATAATTCTTCCCGTTTCTACATCCACTACATTTTCAAATAAAACACGGCCTAACAATTGAGAATCAATTTGATTTGCATTTGGAATAATGCGTAATCCTTGGGTTGTTTGGCAATCAACTTGTTGAATAATTACACTTTGGGCAACGTCAACTAATCGACGAGTTAAATACCCAGAACTTGCCGTACGTAATGCAGTATCAACTAAACCTTTACGGGCCCCATAACATGAAATCATATATTCCGTTACTGTTAACCCTTCACGGAAATTTCGTCGAATTGGGAAATCAAGAATTTGTCCTTGCGGGTCGGCCATTAACCCGCGCATTCCAACTAACTGTCGGACTTGAGAAATATTACCTCGAGCTCCAGAAAAAGCCATCATATAAACTGGATTAAAAATATTCGTTGAACGGAAATAATTTACAACCTCAGTTTTTAAGGTATCGTTTGTTGTATTCCAAATATCTAAAGCTTTTTCTAATCGCTGAACAGAAGTAATTTGACCACGCTTTAAGCGTAAATCATTCTCATAAATATCATTTTCAGCATTTTCTAAAAATGCTGATTTAATAGGTGGGATTGATAAATCATCAATTCCTAAAGAAATTCCAGCATGTGTTGCATAATGAAATCCCATTGTTTTTAATTGATCAATTAAACGGGTTGTTTTTTCAGTTCCATAATTTAACAAAACCCATTTAATTAGACGTTTCATCTCACCTTTATCTACAGTTCTGTTACAAAAAAAGGTTTTCATAAATTAAATTGTTAAAAAGAACACGACCAGGTGTTGTACGAATATAAAATGATGATCCAGTTACTGACATTTCTAATTGGTAAGACACTATTTTTTTCGTTGTTTGTGAAATTTCAGTAGATTTAACTAACCAATCCTGCTGGTCAGAGTCGGATTCAATAACAAAACTATCATAAATACTAGTTACATGACCGTTTGGCGAAATATTAAGTTGTAATGGAAACGGATTTTGGGTTTGGATATAGGATGACCAACGGAGCCAAACCATTTCATGTAAATCAATTTTATTAATATCGTAAGCATGTAGCACGCTTTCGAAACTATTATAAATCGTATTAAGTTGATAAGGTACTTTATTTGTTAACCCAGACGCAAGATTAGTCGTACGCTTATGGCTAATAGTTGGCTTTAATGTTGTTAAATAATAAAATCCAAGAATCATATCCTGACTCGGAAGAATACTAGGTTCACCTGTTGCAGGAGATAACCAGTTATGTGTTGCTAACATTAACAGGCGAGCTTCAGCTTGTGCTTCAAGTCCTAATGGCACATGAACAGCCATTTGATCACCATCAAAATCGGCGTTAAAAGCGGGACATACTAATGGGTGCAACTGAATTGCACGCCCAGATAATAAAATTGGTTCAAATGCTTGAATACCTAAACGGTGTAATGTTGGTGCACGGTTTAATAAAACTGGGTGACCTAAAACAACATTTTCAAGAATATCCCAAACCATTTGTGGTCGGCGCTGTAAAAGGTTTTTTGCTGCACGGATATTTTTAACACCAGACTCTTCTAATAAAGCACGAATAACAAAGGGTTGGAATAATTCTAAAGCCATTTCCCGTGGTAAACCGCATTGATGTAATCGTAATTTCGGTCCAACTACAATTACTGAACGTCCAGAATAGTCGACACGCTTCCCTAATAAATTTTGACGGAAACGCCCGTGTTTACCTTCAATAATTGAAGTTAGGGATTTAAAAGGTTTACGGTTTGGTCGTTGGGCTGGTTTTTCTAATCGACCATTATCAATAATCGAATCTGCAGCTTCTTGTAATAAGCATAAATCATGTCGAATTAATAAATCTGGTAAAAATTCTTCGTCAAATAAGCTTAAAAATTTTTCGAATCGAATTTTACGATAAATTAAACGACGATATAAATCATTTAAATCTGAAGTTGCAAATCGGCCACTTGACATTTGGATCATTGGTCGTAAATCAGGAGGTAATACTGGAAAAACAGAGAGGACCATCCATTCTGGGCGTAGACCTTTACGAGCTAATGAACGAACAAATTCCAAACGTCGAGCATAGGTTTTTACTTTAACAGTAATACCATAATTTTTTTGATCAGCACGTCCAAGTAATTTTGCTTTTTTACGTCGTTTGTGTTGCTTTCGTAATGATTTTGAAGCTAATTTTTTTCGCTCAATTGCATTTTTTAATTTACGAGCGAGCATACGTTGTAAAAAGGCTAAATCAATACGTGTTAAAAGCTCTTGTAAAGCCTCAGCACCACAATTTTCAATTGTTTTAATTTGTGATGGCATAACTGCTTTACTCCCATTCCAAGGCGCAGCAGTATCTATTAAAGGATCTAATTCTCCTGCAAAATAGGGATGCATTGGTTCCCAATGGTTTACAAACCATTGAACACCTCCGTGCAAACAATAGTTTTGTGTACCAGGCTTAGATGCAATATAAGTCTGGAAATGAACAGTCTCGTCAATTTCTTGACTTCGCATATTCAAAATACTAGCTAACACATTTGGATTATTTCTGAAATACCACATATGGGCAACGGGTTTCTTTAACGAAATACATCCCATACGATAACGGCGAACTTTTGAATTAGTTGGCTCCACACCACATGCCGGACAAACCTCAATCATATCTTGCACATTTGTTGCTTGAGAATTAGTAGGTTGTAATTTAAGGCGATTATAATTTAATGGAGCAATTAATTTTCGACGTTTTGTTTTTCCACACGAACATTCACGGTTTACTGTTGAACCAAAAATACGCTCACAAAATAATCCACCACGTTCAGGTTTAAATGTTCGATAGTTAATCGTGTCAGCTTTACTAATTTCTCCAACTAATTCACCGGTTGGTAACATTCGTTGTGACCAACGTTTAATTTCAGTTGGAGAAGCTAGTTGGAGTTGAACATATTCAATACTCATAAGCCTAAAATGAAATAAATAATTAAAAGTTAATACGTGCAATACTCATATCGAGACATAATCCACGTAATTCAGAAACAAGAACTTTAAAAGATTCAGGAATTCCCGGTTTCGGTAATAAAGTTCCTCGAATCATTGACATAAAAGCTCGGTTACGCCCAATCATATCATCAGATTTAATTGTTAATAGTTCTTGTAAAACATAAGCAGCACCAAACCCTTCAAGAGCCCAAACTTCCATCTCACCTAAACGTTGCCCACCTTTCTTTGAACGGCCACCTAAAGGTTGTTGTGTTACTAATGAATATGGGCCGGTCGATCGAGCATGAATTTTGTCATCTACTAAGTGAACAAGCTTTAAAATATATGGATACCCAACTGTTACAGGTTGATCAAACGGTAATCCAGTTCGTCCATCAAAAATAACGCTCTTACCCGGTGAATTTGGTTTAAATAGCCATTTTTGTTGTGTTAATAAACGTGACTTATATAAATAATGGTAAACAAAACCACGAGAAACTTCCGAACCATGCATTTCATCAAATGGTAAAACTTTAAAATTTTGATTTAATGTATTAGCAGCCAACCCAAGTAAACACTCAAAAATTTGACCTACATTCATTCGTGATGGTACTCCTAATGGGTTTAATACCATATCTAAAGGTTTTCCACTTTGGAGGTAAGGCATATCAGCACGAGGTAAAATGTTAGAAACAATCCCTTTGTTACCGTGACGCCCAGCTACCTTATCACCAACTTGTAAACGACGTTTTTGTACTAAATAAATATAAACCGATCCCGTTGATTCAATACTTTCTTCTTCAAGGTTTGTTGTTTGGCGTTGAAATTCACAGCGCACATCAAGAATACGGCCTGTCACTCCACTGGATAGGCAATAAGACGTATTTTTAGTATTGCGGGCAACTCCACCAAAAATTGCACGTAATAAGCGGCCTTCGGGTGTGTTTTCTGATTCTGGTTGGGGTGAAATTTTACCAACTAAAACATCACCACCTTCAACCCAAGTTCCCAATTGAACAACACCATAGCTATCTAAATATTGATTCTTTTCAACTTGCTTTGTAAAATACTCTTGGCCCTCGCGTAATCTGGCTGTGGAAACTTCGTACCTTGCAATATGAATGGATGTAAAAACATCGTCAAAAACTAAACGTTCACTCACAAGAACTGCATCTTCAAAATTATAGCCTTCCCATGGCATGTACCCAATTAAAATATTACGGCCTAACGAAAGTTCTCCATTTGAACTAGTAGCATTGTCAGCTAAGCAATCACCTGCTTCAACCCAAGTATTAGCTTGCACAACTGGACTGTGATTTAAACACGTATCTTGGTTTGAACGTTGGTAAGTTGTGAGCCAAATTGTATGGTGGTCAAAATTGTTACTAGAAAAAATCTCATTGGCTGTTAACGATTTAAAATCAATTAAATTCGTATCTTTTGAAGTTGGGGTGAAATAATCAATTCTTTGACTATCAACATACGAAACATAACAATTATGCTTTGCAATAATTGTTGAACCAACATCCCGACTAACATGTGCCTCTAATCCTGTTCCAACATAAGGTCGTTCAGACTTTAATAAAGAAACTGCTTGACGTTGCATATTAGAGCCCATAAGAGCACGGTTCGCATCGTCATGCTCCAAGAATGGGATAAGAGAAGTGGCGATTGACATAAATTGAATTGGACAAAGCCCTAAAAAATTAATATCTTCAACTTTATTTTCAGTAAATTCACTTTTATTACGGGTTGGAATACGAGATTGAGTTAAATCCACATCACCTTGAGCAACAATAGTATCCTCTTCATAAAATGCACTTAATAAAAAGAATCCATTAGGATCAGGCGAATTTGTTTTCTTAATTAATTTATAATATGGACTTTCTAAAAAACCATTTGTATTAATTTGTGTAAACGTTGCAATTGAACCAACTAAACCAGCGTTTTTACCTTCAGGAGTTTCAATCGGGCAAATACGACCGTAGTAGCTTGGGTGAATTCCACGAACAATTAAACCCGCACGGTCACGGTGTAACCCACCAGGACCTAAAGAACTTAAACGGCGTTTATGGGTAACCTCGGCGAGTGGATTTGTTTGGTCCATAAATTGTGATAATTGATTTGAACCAAAAAATTCTTGGAAAACTGCTGAAAGGACTTGAGTACGAATTAATGAGTTTAATGAGCCTAACGCTCCAGGACTTTTACGTAAAATGTTTTCATCACTAATACGATTATAAATAACACGCTCTAAACGATTTAAACCTAAACGAAATTGCCCTTGAATTAATTCTCCTGCTAAACGTGCACGGCGATTTTTTAAATGGTCAATATCATCCAAAAATTCTGTTTCCCCTTTTTCCGAACGTAATAAATAATCTAGCCCAGCTAATGCGTCTTGTGGGGTAAGGGTTAAATGTTTAGACTTTGGACGCATACGGAATTTTTGGTTTAATCGTTGACGTCCAACATTACTTAAACTATAACGTCGAGGGTTGAAAAATTGGTTAAATAAGAATTTACGACCTCGAGCAACTGTGGCTGGTCGGTTCGGAAATAATCGCGACATTAACAACAATGTTGCTTGTTCATTTGTTGGGTGTGATCCAACCTCTTTTAATGTTGGGTCTAATAATTCAGGATATTTTAAAGAAGCAACAATTGTATCGATTGAAAATCCTAACGCTTGTAAAAATAAAGTCACGGGAACTTTACGAAGATTATCAATGTGCGCAAAAACTACACCTTGTTTATTAGTTTCAAAGCGTAACCACGATCCATAAGCTGATAAAAAACTTACTAAATGAGTGCGGTTTCCTTGTTTATCGAATTGAGCTTTTAAATATACACCTGGACAACGTACAATTTGGTGAACAATTACACGAGGTGACCCATTAAGAATAAAAGTACCGTGTTCAGTCATTAGGGGTAAATCACAAAATGCAACCGGGAACGTAGCATTTAAATTTAAAGCCTTTGAATAAACATGAACGGGAACAATCAATGAACTTTTGTAAGTTTGTAATTTTTGTACCGCTTCTTCTGGTGTATATTTAGGCTTTTTAAAATAAAAATCTTTTGAATGAAAAGAAACTGAAATAAAACGATCAGTTGGTCTTTTTGAAGCACTTCCTAAACTTTGGCCTACAATAGGTGAGAAAAAATCTAGTTCTTCACGAATTCCTTTTGCTAAAAAAAAGCGGAAACTATCGCGTTGAGAATCTAAAAAATTTGGAAGCGCTGAATTTTGGCGAAACAGCGTCATAATAACTTATCCCCGATTTTTGAAAACAATAAATTGTAAAAATAAATTTATATTGAAAAGATCAATAAAATACGGTAATCTGTAAGTATACCTGATTCTCGGCAATCAGCGGCGGTGTAGCCAAGTGGTAAGGCAGAGGACTGCAAATCCTTTATCCCCCAGTTCGAATCTGGGCACCGCCTTAAAAATTTATTTTAATTATAAAAAAATACGAATTTCTAATGTATTAGATACACGATTTTTAGTTATAAATTTAACAAATGTTAAATTACATTTTCATAATTAATGAATTGGAACTTTAAAATTTATATATCACATGTGTGCCTACTTTGTCCGAAAATATGTCTATTAGTGCTGCTTCTTTTCAGTTCTGGCACGATTCAAAAAAATTTTTCGACGAAAGTAGGACTACTAAATAGTATATTTCTTATATAAATAAAAGCAAGTAATTTATGCTAATTTTGGGTTTTTTATTTGATTTTTTTTTGATTCAAATAAAAAACCCAAAAAAGTCAGGGTAATTTAGTACTAAGCAACAATCTTAGATACTACACCAGCCCCAACAGTACGACCACCTTCACGGATTGCAAAACGCATTCCATCTTCAATCGCTACAGGTTGAATGAGTTCTACAACCATTTTTACACGGTCACCAGGCATTACCATTGTTGCCTCATCACCCTCATCAGAGATGAATGATTCAATTTTACCTGTTACATCTGTTGTACGTACGTAGAATTGTGGACGGTATCCTGGGAAGAATGGAGTGTGGCGTCCACCTTCTTCTTTCTTAAGTACATATACTTGTGCTTCAAACTTTGTATGCGGAGTAATTGTACCTGGCTTAGCAAGTACCATTCCACGTTCAATGTCCTCTTTTTGCATTCCACGGAGAAGTACACCAACGTTATCTCCAGCTACTGATTCATCAAGAGTTTTCTGGAACATTTCTAATCCAGTAACTGTTGCAGTACGCGTTTCAACATACCCAATAATTTCAATGTTATCACCCACTGTAACAGTTCCACGCTCTACACGACCAGTTGCAACTGTTCCACGCCCAGTAATTGAGAATACATCCTCAACTGCCATAAGGAAAGTCTTTTCTGTATCACGCGCAGGAGTTGGAATGTACTCATCAACGTTATCCATTAAAGAGAAAATCTTATCTACCCACTTATCTTCCCCAGCTTGAACTTGAGGGTTTGAAGTAAGGGCTTCTAATGCAAGAAGTGCTGATCCTGAAATTACTGGGATATCATCTCCAGGGAAATCGTAGTTTGAAAGAGTCTCACGAATTTCCATATCTACGAGCTCAAGTAATTCTTCATCATCAACTTGGTCTTCTTTGTTTAAGAAAACAACAATATTAGGTACACCTACTTGCTTAGCGAGAAGAATGTGCTCTTTTGTTTGTGGCATTGGCCCATCAGCACCTGATACTACAAGAATAGCACCATCCATTTGAGCTGCACCAGTAATCATATTTTTTACATAGTCCGCGTGTCCAGGACAGTCTACGTGTGCGTAGTGACGTCCCTCTGTTTCATATTCCACGTGCGCCGTGTTAATAGTAATACCACGTGCCTTCTCTTCTGGCGATGAGTCAATCTCATCGTATGCTTTACCAGAAGTTCCCCCACGAGCTGCCATTGCCATAGTAATTGCAGCAGTAAGTGTTGTTTTACCGTGGTCTACGTGCCCAATTGTTCCAATGTTTACGTGCGGTTTTGTACGCTCAAACTTTTCGCGTGCCATAATTTTAAAAATGTAAAAAACTTTTGATTTTGGCTTCTATTTTTTTAATACTTTAGTTAAATTAATATGTTCGCAATAGCTAAAGAAAAAAAATATTTAGCCATTACGAACATAAGGGTTAGAAACGGAAATGCGCAAATGCTTTATTTGCTTCCGCCATACGGTGTGTTTCTTCACGACGGCGAATTGCTGCACCTGTATTATTTGATGCATCAATAATCTCCGCAGAGAGTTTTGAAACCATACTACGACCTGAACGACCGCGAGCTGCAATTAATAACCAACGAAGTGCTAATGCTGTCCCACGGTCAGCTTTTACTTCAAGTGGAACTTGGAGAGTTGCACCTCCAATACGACGGGATTTAACTTCAACTTTCGGAGTAATATTTAATACTGCCTGACGTAATACCTCAAGAGGATCTTGAGAAGTTGTTTCAGCAATATCTTTCATTGCCGCATAAAAAATACTGTAAGCAATACTCTTTTTACCTTTCTTTAAAAGGTGACTTACTAATAAACTTACAAGACGGCTTTGGTACACTGGATCCGGTGCAACCGGACGTTTTTTTGCTACACTTCGACGTGACATAACGAAAAATAATAAATAAATTTTAAAACCCGATTGATGGGGAAAATTAACTCTTCGGACGTTTCACCCCATATTTTGAGCGACCTTGTAAACGGTCTTTAACTCCAGCGGTATCAAGTGAACCGCGAACAATGTGGTAACGTACACCAGGAAGATCTTTTACACGACCACCACGTACTAATACAACTGAATGTTCTTGTAAGTTGTGTCCAATTCCTGGAATATAAGCAGTAACTTCAATACCAGTTGTTAAACGTACACGGGCTACCTTACGTAAGGCAGAATTTGGCTTCTTTGGAGTAGTTGTATACACTCGAGTACAAATTCCACGACGTTGTGGGCATGATTTTAAAGCGGGAGACTTTGTTTTGGTCTCACATTTAATTCGTTGAGAACGAATAAGTTGTTGAATCGTAGGCATAATTGTAAAAATTATTCTTTATAAAGGAATTGTAAGAATCCAAGAATACGAGCTTGTTTAATAGCTTTAGCAAGTTGACGTTGTTCCTTAGCTGTAACACCAGTTAAACGGCGTGGAAGGATTTTACCTTGCTCTGTAATAAAACGGCGTAAAAGATCCACATTCTTGTAACTAATAATCTCTCCCGCATGAATTGGTGACGTACGTTGACGTGTAAAGTTCATAGGTAAAAATATAAAATAATTTAAAAAGTCAAAAAATATAAGTTTAAAATATGGTACAAGATTAAAAAACCAGGAGAATATTTCAAACTTAAAGTCTAAGAAGATTTTTTTGTATAAATTGAACCATAAATTGCTAATAAAAGCAAGGCAGTTTTATTTTGAAAGAATTAAAAAGTATAATTTTTTATTATATTGAAATGAAATACCCCCAAGGGAATTCGAATCCCTGTTACTTCCGTGAAAGGGAAATGTCCTAGGCCTCTAGACGATGGGGGCATAATTTTGTTAACAGTATAAAATGTTGGAAGAAACCCTGTCAATAGTTTTTTCAAAAAAGATTCTAAATTTGTGTAAAGCCAAGTATTCTGGTGCCTTAAAGAGGACTCGAACCTCCACGCCAATTGGCACTAGCTCCTAAGGCTAGCGTGTCTACCATTCCACCATTAAGGCAAGAAGTACTATAGAAGGGAGGTCCTACACATATTTAACGACCAGTTGTTTGTAACCAGTTTTGGGCTTCACTATAATTTAAAGGGGCTAAACGGATTGCTTCTTTCCAATATTCTGCAGCTTTTTCAAAAAGAGTTTCCGAATCTGGGATATTCCCTGCAGCTAAAGCCTGTTCTCCACGATAATGGTAAATAACAGCAATATTATTTAACGCCTGTGGGAGTGAAGGGTTACGGTCAAGAGCTTGATAGTAATATTCAAGCGCTTTAGTATGCTCTCCATTACTCGTGTGAATTAAACCAATGTTGTAGAAAATAAAACTACGATCATACGGATCAACTTCTAAACGCATTGCTTGCGCGTAGTTCTGCAATGCTTCCGCATACTCACCTTCTGCTTGTGCCGACATCCCATCACGATAATAAACAAATGCTTCTTTTTCATTACGGGTAGTAGGTAAAACTTTTAATAAAATATCCGCAACTACGGTAAAGGTTTTATCAATAAAATTATCATTTTTTTGGGAACGTGGCATAAAATAAATTCTATTTTAGATATTTACAAAGTTTTATAACCAAAAGTCCTGAAAACAAATTTATTTTGATTCATTTCTTTTCAAGTGATAAACTTCTTTTACTTTAGTAATAGTATACTACAAGAATTGAAAATAGACATAAATTTCAGGAGAGTAAAATGGCTCGATACCGTGGACCCCGCGTAAAAATTGTGCGTCGTCTTGGAGAATTACCAGGATTAACATCAAAAATCCCAAATCGCAACTACCCAGCTGGACAGCATGGGCCCTCATCAGGGATGGCAAAAATGTCACAATACCGTGTGCGTTTACAAGAAAAACAGAAATTGCGTTACAACTACGGAGTAAGTGAAAAACAATTACTTAGTTATGTTCGACGTGCTCGCCGTATGAAAGGACCAACTGGGGAATTATTACTCCAGATGCTCGAAATGCGTCTTGACTGTATTGTATACCGTCTTGGTTTTGCACCAACAATCCGTGCTGCACGACAATATGTTTCGCATGGATTAATTAGTGTAAATGGACAAACAGTAACAATTCCAAGTTATCACTGTACAATTGGAGAAATTATTAAGAGTACTTCAGCACCAATTGTTGAACACTCTAAAACATTTGGTGGAACAATTCCATCCCATGTGTCTGTTGATAAAAACAATGCAACAGGAAAAGTTGAGCGTAATGTAACTCGCTCACAAATTGCATTAACAATTAATGAATTATTAATTATTGAGTACTACTCACGTAAGTAATAATTTATAGACTAAATCATGAAAAAGATTTGTATGTGATTGGGCCTACAAATCTTTTTCATGATATAATAATAAATAGAAGAAATTTAAACTTATATTGTTTAATAAACGACGTGTTAGCTAATAACAAAACAAATTACTAGCTAACAAAACAGGGTACAAAGGATTAATCTTCGTGTTCTTCAAAAGGATCACGTAATTCTTTCGATGGTGGCCCAAATCCAATGTAAATGGAATAACCAGTTACACTAATTAATAAACACCAAAGAAAAACACCGTAAAAAAATGCGGAAGTTTCCATAAGTTAAATAAATTTTTTTGTAAATTTAGTTATATTTTAAAATAGAAAGTCAAAAAATACAAATAGGTTAGATAGTTATATTATGGCAGCAAAAGATTCAAAACTTGCCGGAACTGGTAAAGTAACAGCTTTAGGAACAGCATTACGTCCACTTAACTCAGAGTACGGTAAAGTAGCTCCGGGTTGGGGAACAACTGTATTAATGTCTGTATTTATTGGTTTATTCGCAGTATTCACTGTAATCCTTCTTGAAATTTACAACAAGTCGTTAATCCTTGATAACGTAGGTGTAAACTGGCTCTCAAGTACTGGTCTTTAATTCAATAAGATACTTTCAACTGGTAGTTAAAATAATTTTAACTACCAGTTGGACTCTATTCGTCCCGAGTAGGAATCGAACCTACACATTGCAACTTAGAAGGTTGATGCCCTATCCAATTAGGCTATCGGGACAGTAAATATAAAAAAACGAAAAAGCAAGCCTCCTGTCGGATTTGAACCGACGACCCTCGCATTACAAATACGATGCTCTAGCCACTGAGCTAAGGAGGCATAATTATCCTCAGTATAGAAAATCGTAAGCAAAGATTCAAGTTATTTTTTTATATTATCAAAACTAGACGGGGGTTTTAGATTCTGATAATATAAAAACACAAGTCAAAATTCCTGAATCCTCAGTAGCTCAGTGGTAGAGCAATCGGCTGTTAACCGATTGGTCATAGGTTCAAATCCTATCTGGGGAGTGAAAATTAAAAAAAAATAAAATAATGATTCTTAAATTCTAGAGGGTCTTATATGATATACTAATGAATAATTCTGATGCTAACAATTAATGTAATTTGAAACCATTGGAAATAAAAATTTAGACTTGAACCTTTAAACTTTGGTCATCTTAGAAAAAAGTAAGATTTAACCAAAATTTGTTTTTAAAAAACATTGAAACTAATAGATTAATATGACTAAGGAACCTAACAAACCAGCTAACTTAAATAAAGTTAATATGTCATTTCATGATTTTATTTCTTCAAAAATTAATGAAGTAAACATGAAACCAAACCAAGAAATTCTTGAAATCTTATTAGCTCGTGAAAATTGGGAAACAGAAGAAACAGAGTATATTGAAACTCCAGCAGAGCTTGCACAACGTGTTCAAAATTGGGTTGCATACGACCCGGAACAAGATCGCCCAAAATTAACCCGTAAACAACAACTCCAATATGAATTCCAATATGCCTTAAAAAATGCCCAATTACGTATTGTTAAAAGTATTTATAAATTCTCTCTTTTTCAAGCCCTTTTAGGTAACCAATATGATAATTTTGTAAAAATTAGCAGCCGTGGTCGCGCAACTACCTTCACTGAAGCAATTCAATGGAATGCGCAATATTGGCCACAGCATTTAAAATATTTTGGTCTATCACGACTTTTCAATTACCTTTCTGCGAATTTAGATTACCGACGCGTCTTCCAACTGGGAGTCTTCAGTCTGACAGCAGGGGCTGGCTTTGTACGTTTTTTCTATATTGAAAACTCAACAAAAAACCAACTAACGCACTTAATTTCTGCACAAAATTTTAATGTTGAACCAAAATCTGACTTAGCCCAACGTTTATTAATTAAAAATAAATTTGGAAAAGTTGCAGCGTATGTTACTGATAAACCTTTAATTAAAAATTTTGACTACTTAGATTTAACTGAAATCCAACCAACGAACGATACGGTCAAAGACATTTCAAAATACCCATTTATTGGTAATCAAGTAAAAACAACAGCCCGTTGGAAAAACCCAACAGTTCCGAACTTGGAAGCAATGTTCTCCGTAAAAAATCCAGAATTTGAAGCAATTAAATTTGCGGCACAGCTTACAACCGAGCACCAATTAAAAAATGTACTTGCTTCACAAAAATTAACATTAGAGAACTTTTATCAACCTAGTATTTTAAAAGAAACTGAATCCGACCTAAATTTCGAAGACTTAGAAACTGAAGATACAAATAGCACCAATGGTGTTAAATCTTTAATTTATAGTGAAGGGTTAAAAAAATTCGCACCGGATCAGGTTGGAATTAACCCGGGACCAAATTGGGAAGTCCTTATTCCACAAGTTAAATTTCCCAACCTAGAATTAAAAGACGTATTACCTTCATTTGGCAGCGAAGCCACTGAAATTAAATCTACTCAATTGAAAAAAGCATTTGAAGAGGTACGCCTTGAAAATGTAATTTGGAAGTATGCTTCAGGTGTTGATAGTAGCAGTAATAACGCTGAGTCATTAGAAAACTTAGATGAAATTGACGTAGAAGACGTAGAACATGTAGAAGACGTATATGAAATGTATACCCAAATTTTAAAGACTGAGAATGAAAATGAACTCAGTCAATTCTTTGGCAACGTTTCAATGGAAGAACGTGAATTAAACGTAGAAGACTCAGAAATTACTACTAATGATTTAAAGAAAATTGGTGAGAACGTAACAGTTGAACAATTCAGTAATTTAACATTAGTAAATGTTTTATTACCAAGTTTATTTGTTTGGTATGCGGCATATAATCTTTACCAATTCCGTTTACATTTTATTTTTAATGTACGTACAAAACCCGCTCCAGTATTATATACACGTTTTGATCACCTTGGTCGACTCCCAGGAAAAGTTAAATTAAACGATGTAGTCGGTATTGATGGTGGTAGTGAAACTATTGAAAAATTATTTGCAGCTTTACAGCGTGCTCGTGGAATGGGTATTTTTATGCCAACAGTAATCCATACTGTATGGGAATCAACATTAAGTCCATTAATTCCAGGCCAAGTTGATGCGTGGGTTATGGCACAACGTAATAAAGTGAAAGAAAAACTTGTTGGTGCTAAAAAGGGACAAGTAAACTATCTCACTCCAGAATTAAGTTTAGCTGAAACTGTGTTAATGACAAATGAGCAAAAACATGGTTATGAACCACGTTTCAATTTACTTAAAAATTCAATTAATCGTTTACAATTAAAAGGTAATGAATTTGAAACAAAGGATTTACAAAATCTAGCCAAATTAAATAGCAAATTACAACAACAGGAATCAAAACTTCATTCAATTAAACAATTGAAAAATATTCCATTAAATTTTACAGTAAAAAATATTGTAAAATTTTCACTTTATGCACTCCAATTAATTGAAACAGAATTATCTAACGCCCCGATTATTGCTGCATTAAAACCAGGCTGTTATGGATTGCATAATTTACCAAAAGGAATGTTATTAGTTGGAGAACCTGGTAATGGGCGTAGTTTTTTAGCGCGAGCTATCGCTAGTGAAACACGCTTACCGTTCTTCAAAAGTGAAAGTACCCGTTTTATTGATCCGAAATTTGGAGTAATTCGTCTCATGTCACTTTTCCGACGTGTTCGTAACCAAGCCCCTGGAGTACTCTTCATTCGTGATATTGATTTAATGACAGTTGATCGTGAAAAAACCACAAGCCCAGAATTAATTCAATTAACGACACAATTCTTAATTTGTTTTGATGGTTATTATATTGGTTCAGAAACGCGACCAACACAGCGAAAAATTTTTACTCTTGGATCAGTATCCGATTTAAGCCGAATGGATCCTGCATGTTTACGATCAGGTCGATTTGAATGGGTTGTTAATTTACGTAATCCAATTCTTGGGGAACGTGAATTTTTATTAATGACACAAGCAGAAAAAACACCAGTTCAAATGAGTGATCAAATTGCATGGAACTACTTTGGACGTATGTCTGAAGGTTTTACAAATGCCGAAGTAGTATCTATTATTAATAGTTCAACACTCCAAGTAATTCACAACGGTTCATTCTGTCATACAAATGAATCTTTAAATGGAGGTTTAAGTAAACTTTTCCAACTCCAATTAAATAAAAAAATTGGAAATACGGTTGGGGAGGGCTTTTTTAATAATCTCCATACTGATGAATTAACAAAACCCCAAGATTTGACCTTTAATACCTTTGGTGAAAGACAACAAATCCCATTTAAAACAAAATGTGTACACTTATTAACAAGTGTTAAAAATTGGTCAACGCCAAATCCGGAAGTTAATTCATCGGCATTAACCATGCAAAATATTGGAATGGCTATCCAACCAGTAACTGTTGATTATTCTCAGCTTTTAATTAGTGAATTGTTAGACTTTATGGCCGAAGGTGTTTTTGTAAAACAATTACAACGTTGTAGTCCACGTCATAGTTTCGTAACACAAACATCATATTGTGAATCCCTTACACACCACTTAAACAAAAATTTTGCCAAAGGTTGCATGAATTACCAAATGGAAGGGCTCACTGTAAATTATGGTAAAGCAACGGATAAGATTAAGTGCCTTAATCGCACAAATAACTGGGAAACTTTAAACTATTCGTCTTTTAAAAAATTACAGCACCGTACAAAACTAATGCGTAAATGGTATAAAGCACGCACAAGTTGCGAATTAATTCCAAATTCACGTGTCAGAACAAATCGTTTTGGTTATGCAATGCAATCAACGCTTGGAAAATCAAAATCAATGGAGCGTTTTAAAACCCGTATTAAAAACCGTTTACGCGAACTCACAAAATCGGACCGTAGCAAATATTCTGCAATTACAACAATTCGTGGAACATATGGAACAGCTGGATTCCAAACACGTTTACAACGTCCAGTAACTGGCCCAGTAACGCAAATTAGTAAAGAATTCTTAGAAATTGAATTCAAGTAAACAAAATAATTATTTTTATCCTAACCATGGTTTCATAGACCTAGGGATAAAAATAATTATTTAGTACCAATATTTTTTTGCGATATAAGAAGAGAAAGTTATAATATAAATGAGCATCGTAAATAATACACACTGAAGTATTATACGAAAGCTTTCAAAGAATTGTTGAGGATTTCATATGTCAGGTTCTACAGGAGAACGTCCTTTTAGTGACATCGTTACTAGTATTCGTTACTGGGTAATTCACAGTGTTACAATTCCATCACTCTTTATTGCAGGATGGCTTTTTGTAAGTACTGGTTTAGCATACGACGTATTTGGAACACCACGTCCAAATGAGTATTTTACGGAAGAGCGCCAAGAGGTTCCTTTAATTTCAGATCGTTATGGTGTACTTGCTCAACTTGATGAGTTTGTACCAGAATAAACCATTTATTTAAACGAAAACTTAATTTTTATTTAAATAAGTGAAAATAAATGCATCAAAATAGCATTGATGCAGCTAACTTAGCCCTTTTTTTTTATGTCAGTTAAAACATATCCAATTTTTACATTCCGTTGGCTCGCAGTTCACGCGTTAGCTGTACCAACTGTGTTTTTCCTTGGGTCAATCACAGCAATGCAATTCATTCAGCGTTAATTCAGGAGAAAATTGTATGACAAACCCAAACCCAAACAAGCAAACTGTTGAGTTAAACCGTACTAGTCTTTACTGGGGTTTACTTCTTATCTTTGTACTCGCAGTTCTTTTTTCAAGCTACATTTTTAACTAATTCTGACTTGTAGGAAACACATTTTATGTCTAACACAACAACAGGACGAATCCCATTATGGTTCGTAGGTACGGTAGCAGGACTTGCAGCGCTTGGACTTTTAGCTATCTTCTTTTATGGTTCTTACGTAGGACTTGGATCTTCACTTTAAGAAATAAAGTAAGATTCGTAGTGTCTAATAGTATGGGTGAGCTTAACACTCACCCAAAAAATTTTGTTTTGTAAATCTTTGCCTAATTGTGCATTAATACAACCTAATGTATTAAAAATGGACTAATCAAGTATTAGTTAATTCAACCTTTAATATGAGTAAAGTATATAACTGGTTTAACGAGCGTCTTGAAATTCAATCAATCGCAGACGACGTAACAAGTAAATATGTACCACCACACGTAAACATTTTTTACTGTTTAGGTGGAATCACACTTACATGTTTCCTTATTCAAGTTGCAACAGGATTTGCAATGACATTCTACTACCGACCTACAGTAACAGAAGCATTTGCCTCAGTACAATTCATTATGACTGAAGTAAACTTCGGTTGGCTTATTCGATCAGTTCACCGTTGGTCAGCTAGTATGATGGTATTAATGATGATTCTCCACGTATTCCGTGTATACCTTACAGGTGGATTTAAGAAGCCGCGTGAGCTCACATGGGTAACTGGAGTAATTCTTGCAGTAATTACTGTTTCGTTTGGAGTAACTGGGTACTCACTCCCATGGGACCAAGTTGGTTACTGGGCAGTAAAAATTGTAACAGGTGTACCTGAGGCAATTCCAGTAATTGGTGGTTTTGTTGTAGAACTTCTTCGTGGAAGTGTTGGTGTAGGACAACCAACTCTTACTCGTTTCTATAGTTTACACACATTTGTACTCCCACTTCTTGCAGCAGTATTTATGCTTATGCACTTCCTTATGATTCGTAAACAAGGAATTTCAGGACCACTTTAAATAGATTTAAAGGGTTTTGAAAAAAAATTGAGACTAGTACCATTACTAGTCTCGAAAAATATAATTAATTGTAATCTAACTGATAAGCCATTATTATATTCTCAAACACAGAACAAACGGGTCAGTAACTCAGTGGTAGAGTATTCGGCTTTTAACCGATTAGCCGTGGGTTCGAATCCCACCTGACCCAATTTTATAAAATTTCTGGTATACTATGATTGAATACTTAATATTCAGTTTTCATTTAAATTATATTTCTTAATTTTTATTAATTATTAATTAACTTTACTATGTCACACGCAGTAAAAATTTACGATACTTGTATCGGATGCACACAATGTGTACGTGCTTGCCCAACTGATGTTCTTGAAATGGTACCTTGGGACGGTTGTAAAGCTGGACAAATTGCTTCAGCACCGCGAACAGAAGATTGTGTAGGATGCAAACGCTGTGAAGCAGCTTGCCCTACTGACTTCTTAAGTGTACGCGTGTACCTTGGATCTGAAACAACACGTAGTATGGGACTTGCATACTAATTGCTAGTTAATTAGTATCTTTTTAGCTTTTGTTAGTATTAATGCTTACTAACAAAAGCATTTTTTAAACCTATGAAATTGTAATTTTAACAATTATTTTTTCACACCTCTAAAATTGAACATACAAAATATTTTATTTTTGATTTTTAGAAATCAAATTTCTACTTTTTAATTCAAAATTATGACAGCTCTTAAAACAGAACAGAACATTGGTCGTATTACACAAATTATTGGGCCAGTTATTGACGCAGTTTTCCCACCAAACAAAATGCCAAACATTTACAACTCAGTTGTAATTGAAGGGAAAAATGAAGTTGGTGATCCAATTAAATGTGTAGCAGAAGTACAACAACTTCTTGGAGACAACGTAGTACGTGCAGTATCAATGAGTGCAACTGACGGTTTAATGCGTGGTATGACAGTAGTAGATACTGGATCAGCACTTGCAGTACCAGTAGGTAAAAACACTCTTGGGCGTATTTTTAATGTTCTCGGTGAGCCAGTAGACGAACTTGGAAATGTAGAGACTCCTGAAGGAACTCTCCCAATCCACCGTCCAGCACCTGCATTCGTAGACCTTGATACAAACCTTTCAATTTTTGAAACTGGAATTAAGGTAGTAGACCTTCTTGCTCCTTACCGTCGTGGTGGAAAAATTGGTCTTTTTGGAGGAGCTGGTGTTGGTAAGACAGTTCTTATTATGGAACTCATTAACAATATTGCTAAAGCACACGGTGGAGTATCAGTATTCGCTGGTGTAGGTGAGCGTACTCGTGAAGGGAACGATCTTTACCAAGAAATGTGTGAATCAAAAGTAATTGACACAGGAAACCTTTCAAACTCTAAAGTTGCACTTGTGTATGGACAGATGAATGAACCTCCAGGAGCACGTATGCGTGTAGGACTCACAGCTTTAACAATGGCTGAGTACTTCCGTGATGTAAACAACCAAGACGTACTTCTTTTCGTAGATAACATTTTCCGTTTTGTACAAGCTGGATCTGAAGTATCAGCACTTTTAGGGCGTATGCCATCAGCAGTAGGTTACCAACCTACACTTAGTACAGAAATGGGTTCACTCCAAGAGCGTATTACTTCAACTAAGACTGGATCAATCACATCAATTCAAGCAGTATACGTACCTGCAGATGACCTTACTGACCCAGCACCAGCAACTACTTTCGCACACTTAGATGCAACAACTGTACTTTCACGTAACTTAGCAGCTAAAGGGATTTACCCAGCAGTAGACCCACTTGATTCAACTTCAACTATGCTTCAGCCATGGATTCTTGGAGATGATCACTACGATACTGCACAAGGTGTTAAGCAAACATTACAGCGTTACAAAGAGCTCCAAGATATTATTGCAATTTTAGGACTCGACGAGCTTTCTGAGGAAGACCGTTTAACAGTAGCACGTGCACGTAAAGTAGAGCGTTTCCTTTCACAGCCATTCTTCGTAGCTGAAGTATTTACAGGATCACCTGGTAAATACGTAAGCCTTGCAGAATCAATCCAGGGATTCAAGATGATCTTAGGTGGGGAATTAGATGACCTCCCAGAGCAATCATTCTATCTTGTAGGTAACATTGATGAAGCAGTAGAGAAGGCTTCAAAATTATAAGATTTCAATAACTTCAACTGAATAACAGTTGAAGAATGGAATTAAAAATTATTTTAAAAGGAAAAAAACATGGAAGTTTGTATTGTAAAACCAGACCGAATTTTCTTTAAGGAAGAAGCAGAAGAGTTACTTCTCCCAACAAACACAGGATATATTGGAATTCTTAAAGACCACGCCCCTTTAGTAACAGGATTAGACAATGGAGTTCTTGCTATTCGTCAAGATACGACATGGCGCTTTCTTGCACTTTTAGGTGGTTTTGGAGTAATCAAAGAAGGACGCGTTAACATCCTTTGTCGCGATATTGAAGAAGCATCAGAAATTAATTTAGAAGAAGCAGAGTCATTAGCAGCAACAGCTAAAGAAAACATGACAAAGTCAGATTCTAAAAAAGGTTATATTGAAAACCAATTAAAATTTGATCGTGAAACAGCTCGCGTAGCAGCAGCTAAAATGTGGAAAGAATCAGCTGGTGGTGCACCAGTATTCGGAAGCTAAACCTTAAATTATATTTAGGGACAGTATAAAGTTATTAAAGAATAACGTTATATAATACTAGGGGGTTATATATATCCCCTAGTATTAAAAAATAAATAACATATAGAACAAATAATAAAAAATAAATTAGACTGTTGCAGTTTCAGTAGTAGCTACTAAATCTACTAAACCGTACTCACGAGCTTCACGAGCTGATAAATACTTATCACGGTCTAAATCATTTGCAATAGTTGATAAAGGCTGTCCTGTTAAGTCTACATATAAACGACCGATTAAACGTCTAAGTCGAACAATTTCTTCCTTTTCAAGGACAACTTCAGAAGCTTGACCTTCCATACCACCTTGAGGTTGGTGAATCATTACACGGCAGTGTGGTAATGCAATACGACTTCCTCGTTCACCTCCAGCTAAAATAAATGATGCCATTGAAGCTGCAAATCCAATACCAATAGTAGTAACAGATGCTTGCACATAATTCATAATATCAAATACTGAAAGACCAGCTGTTACAGAACCACCTGGTGAATTAATATATAAAAATAATGAACGGCTTGAATCCTCAGCACTTAAATAAAGCATAATACCATTTAACTGGTTTGCTAACTCATCATCAAGCCCAGAACCTAAAAAAAGAACACGTTCACGATATAAACGGTTGTATAAATCAACCCATTGTGGGGTTGCTTCACCTGGTAAACGATAAGCAACCTTTGGTACTCCAATTGGCATAAATTGAAAAACTAGACTCCAATCTTTAATTTTTAAATAACAAGTCTATAAATCCTTAGTTTGAAAAAATAAAAATTTATATTTTTAGACATTTCTAATATTAATTATATTAACATAAAATAATGGTCAAAAAAACTAAATTTTAGTAGCAATGGACAAAATTAAAAATCTTATTATAATTAAAGTAATCAATATTATAGTGAGAACGTTCTTTATGGCAGTTCCAAAGCGACGACAATCAAATGCACAATCAGGTATGCGTTCAGCAACTTGGAAGCGCAAAGCTCTTGACGCAGCCCGTAATGCACTTTCTCTTGGGAAGTCATTAACAACTCGCAAGTCAAAAGGTTTTTATTATCCACCTGCACCAGTTTCAGATGACTGGGAAGCAGAAGCCGAGGGGTTTGGACCAACTCGTAATTCTGCAGAGTAATTAAATGATTGGGGGTTTTTGAATTATTTCTTTTTAACCCCCAATTTATAAAAAAAAATAAACTAACGATATTATAGACTCCATTTCGAGAAAATGGTAAAGTATACTACAAAGCAAAAGTGAGATTATATAGTCGAGAAGCTTTTATATTAAAAAGTAACCTTACAAGTAATTTTAAAGAAACTATAAACTATGGAAAATTCAATTAGTTTAGGGTTAATCCATGGACTTGTGTATGGTATTGTACCAGTTGCACCATGGTTTGTAGCCCTTAAACGTTATCTCTTAGAAGGGAAAGAAAAAGGTCAACTTGCAGTTGCAGGTACAATTGTTGGACAAGTTAGTCTTTTAGCATTAACATTCTTTGGTTGGAGCCAAGTCCTTTGGGTTTGGTATTATTTTGAACCAGCATTAATTATTTTAGGGACAATGGCAGTAGTGCGCTGTGCACTTGATTGTTGGGTGGAGCAGCCCTCAAGTTTACAAGCAACAGTAGTACCATTAGCAAATAAGAAAGAAGGTTTTTATTATTTTCTTGTAAACTTTGGATTAATGTTCTGTAATCCAACTCACTTTGAAGGTAGTCAAACTCTTATTAGTTCGATTCCTGGGAATCGATATTTTTATTTAGTTGCATTTACAATTACTTATACAGCAATTATTTTTGCATTTTGGGCAACGGTCGGGCACCGCATTTTTGGTAAAGCTTGTTCTGGGTTTGGTGCTCAACAAACATTAAACCGTTACCGCATTCGCCGCGTAGCCGTTGCAATGGTTGCTGCTCTTTTTATCCAATTTGGAAATTGCACACCAGAAGCATTAGTAATCTATCATTTTGATAGTCTTTTAGCATACACCCCATTCGAGCAATTAAAACATTTCAAAACCCGTGGGTATACATGGGAACCTGTAAATAATAATGGTAGTGAATTTACCCGCCAAAGTCCACGATCTACTAATAAATCAGGTATCCTCCCTGAGCAAAATCCACGAAGTTACATTCAAAATAAATCTATGTGGAACACAGAGACTCGATATGACGAATGTAATCAAACACGTGAACGTGAATTATCAAATGAAGATTGGAATAATGAAGCTACATTCCATGAATTTAATGGTATCAACCAAGCTACACTCCATGCACGTTTAATTCCTTTTAATTTATACATGGTCCCGAATTGGGAAAAACATGAAAATAAGGAATATTTATTAACGTTACGTAAAATTCGTCATGAAATGGATGAAAAATTACTTTCTGAGGGTAGCATTTTAGAAAAAGCTACATTATTACCATTCTCCGATAATTGGGAGTATGAAGTTGATTATGTTACGAGCCCACGACTTTTAGAACAAAAAGCTGAATCTAAAGCTAGTTTTGAAGATATGCGAAAGTTAATTCGTACAACAAAGTGGACCTCAGACCATTTGCACCTTGGAAATGGAAATGATATTGAAGCTTCGTATGGAAAACTTCATAAGTTACCTGCTGAAGTTCGTATCCCATGGCACTACCCAGCTATTAAACCAAGTGAAACTTTAAATTCGGCTGATGAAGTAGAAACATTAAATGCGCAAATTCAATCGAATGTAAATTTTTTAGCGAATGAACCAGATCGTATGCAACCTAATGTTTATAAACGTCTTTGGGAATACCGTAATTTAGGTAAAGTTACACCACGTGAGTTCGACCCAAATCGCCAAGAGCGCCTTGATTTTGAAGATGCAATGCGTAAAAAAGCTTATCTGTTCGAGTATAACGAACGTTCGAAATAAACTTTTTTTGATTGTTCTTTTCCGCTATACTTAGAGATAGCGGGATAGAGCAGTCTGGTAGCTTGTAAGGCTCATAATCTTAAGGTCACAGGTTCAAATCCTGTTCCCGCCATAAAAATAAAGAGTGGTTGCAAAGGTATTAAACTATCTTTGAGGAAAGTCCGAACTCTCATGAAATGTTCAATAACTTAAGAATATTAAGTGCCAATTTTTATATTGCGTAAGGATAGTGCCACAGAAATTAAACTTACCCGTTTACTGGGTGGAGGTGCAATTATAAAAGTAGTTTGTGAAAATACTTTTCGGTAGACCCTTATTGAGAGCAAAAGAAAAATTTTGAATTCCATTTCTTTAAAATTTAATCTTGCTAGAAAGTTTCAGTAATGGAATTTCCAGATAAATAACCACAGTTAAACAGAATTCGGCTTATACTTTATTTTTGGAATAATTCTCTAGACAAATTTACTAGTTCTAATTATTATAGTAACAAGCGGGTGTAACTCAATGGTAGAGTGCCATCCTTCCAAGTTGGACGTTGCGTGTTCGAGTCACGTCACCCGCTCTATAACTTTTTTTCAGTAAAAATATAGACATTACTAATTATCTTTGATATTGTATTGTACAAGTGTCTGGCGGGCGTAGCCAAGTGGTAAGGCAAAGGACTGTGACTCCTTCACTCGCGGGTTCGATCCCCGTCGTTCGCCCAGAATACATAAATTGTTTATTTTTTCAAAACATATGAAAGTTCGTGCATCTGTTAAAAAAATGTGCCCTAAGTGTCGCGTAATTCGTCGCCACGGGAAAGTTATGGTAATTTGTACTAATCCAAAGCATAAGCAACGTCAAGGATAATGTTATTTATGACTACGAATTTGTACTCTTATTTTTAGTAAACCCGAGAATTAGACTCTCGGGTTAATTTTTCAAAAGCTCATATTGCAATCCTATGAGACTTTGATTTATTATATTCACAAAAGGGTCTATAGCTCAGTTGGTAGAGCGCCTCGTTTACACCGAGGATGTCGGCGGTTCGAGTCCGTCTAGGCCCAGTTATTTATCGTTCTTTTTTGTCAATATCCAACAATATGCTATACTATAAATTAGAAAGTCAATGAATTTAATATTATGTAAAGAGGTAACTTATGGGATTACCGTGGTACCGTGTACACACTGTTGTTTTAAATGACCCAGGTCGTTTAATTGCAGTACACCTTATGCACACAGCTTTAGTATCTGGTTGGGCAGGTTCAATGGCATTATACGAATTAGCAGTATTTGATCCTTCAGATCCAGTACTTAACCCAATGTGGCGTCAAGGGATGTTCGTTCTTCCTTTTATGACACGTCTTGGAGTAACAAACTCTTGGGGTGGATGGACAATCAGTGGTGAGAGTACATCAAACCCAGGACTTTGGTCTTACGAGGGTGTAGCTGCTGCACACATCGTTCTTTCTGGGCTCCTTTTCCTTGCTGCTATTTGGCACTGGGTATTCTGGGATCTTGAGCTTTTCCGTGACCCACGAACTCAACAGCCAGCATTAGACCTTCCAAAGATTTTTGGTATTCACCTTTTCCTTTCGGGAGTTCTTTGTTTTGGATTTGGAGCATTCCACGTAACAGGGCTTTTTGGTCCTGGAATTTGGGTATCTGACCCTTACGGACTTACTGGAGCGGTTGAGCCAGTTGCACCAGCATGGGGAGCTGAGGGGTTTGACCCTTACAACCCAGGTGGTATTGCTGCTCACCACATTGCTGCAGGAATCGTAGGTATTCTTGCTGGACTTTTCCACTTAAGTGTACGTCCACCACAGCGTCTTTATAAGGCATTACGTATGGGTAACGTTGAGACAGTGCTCTCAAGTTCAATTGCTGCTGTATTCTGGGCTGCATTTGTAGTTGGTGGGACTATGTGGTACGGTTGTGCTGCTACTCCAATCGAACTTTTTGGACCAACTCGTTACCAGTGGGATCAAGGTTTCTTCCAACAAGAAATTGAAAAGCGTGTACAAACTAGCGTAGCTAGTGGTGCATCACTTTCAGATGCTTGGGCAACAATTCCTGAGAAACTTGCGTTCTACGACTACATTGGAAACAACCCTGCGAAGGGTGGACTTTTCCGTTCTGGACCAATGGACAACGGTGATGGTATTGCTGCAGGCTGGTTAGGACACGCAACATTCACAGATAAGAATGGTCGTGAACTTTTTGTTCGTCGTATGCCAACATTCTTCGAAACATTTCCAGTAATTCTTATCGATAGCGATGGTGTTGTACGTGCTGACGTACCATTCCGTCGTGCGGAATCTAAGTACTCTATTGAGCAAGTAGGAGTTAATGTAACTTTTTACGGTGGAGAACTTGATGGATTAACATTCACAGATCCAGCAACTGTTAAGAAGTATGCACGTCGTGCACAGCTTGGAGAAGTTTTCGAATTTGACCGTGCAACTCTTCAATCGGACGGAGTTTTCCGTAGTAGTCCACGTGCTTGGTTTACTTTTGCACACGTAAGTTTTGCTCTTCTTTTCTTCTTCGGTCACATTTGGCACGGAGCACGTACAATCTTCCGTGATGTATTTGCTGGTATTGATCCAGATTTAGATGAGCAAGTAGAGTTTGGTGCATTCCAGAAACTTGGAGATGTAACAACTCGTCGTCAAGCTGTTTAATAACTAGGAGTACTCAATAATTATGGAAGCTATTATTTACACATTTTTACTTGTAGGGACTCTTGGGATTATCTTCTTCGCGATTTTCTTCCGTGAGCCACCTCGTATTGCAAAATAAATCTCTAACTATAACTTAGTTGTAGTTTAAGTATAAGTTTTATTTTTGGGAGAGAAATAAAGTTCTCTCCCAGAACTTATAATATAAAAAAATATAAACTAATAAAATTTTGCCTTCTTTACTTGTATTGAACGGTTGTGATCTTGTAGAATAGGTATAGTAGAAAAGTGCGTTATAAATCTATATTTATAGTGAAATAATAATTTTTAATTAGGTAAATAGTATGACTATTGCACTTGGTAAAGTTGATGAGAAGCGTGGTTGGTTCGACAACGTGGACGACTGGCTTAAGCGTGACCGTTTCGTATTTGTAGGATGGTCTGGTATTTTATTATTCCCGTGTGCTTACTTCGCACTCGGTGGGTGGCTTACTGGAACAACATTTGTAACATCATGGTACACACACGGATTAGCTAGTTCATACCTTGAGGGATGTAACTTCCTTACATCTGCGGTATCAACTCCATCGAACAGTATGGCACACTCACTTCTTCTCCTTTGGGGACCAGAAGCACAAGGGGATTTCACTCGTTGGTGCCAACTTGGTGGATTATGGACATTCGTAGCACTTCACGGGGCATTTGGATTAATTGGATTCATGCTTCGTCAATTTGAAATTGCTCGTGCAGTACAGATTCGTCCGTACAACGCGATTGCATTCTCAGCTCCGATTGCTGTTTTTGTATCAGTATTCCTTATCTACCCTCTTGGACAGTCAGGATGGTTTTTTGCACCTTCATTTGGTGTAGCTGGAATTTTCCGTTTCATCCTTTTCTTCCAAGGATTCCACAACTGGACTCTTAACCCATTCCACATGATGGGTGTAGCAGGTGTACTTGGAGCAGCACTTCTTTGTGCAATTCACGGTGCAACAGTGGAAAACACAATTTTCGAAGATGGTGACGGTTCAAACACTTTCCGTGCATTTAACCCAACTCAAGCTGAAGAGACATACTCTATGGTTACTGCTAACCGTTTCTGGTCGCAAATTTTTGGAGTAGCTTTCTCTAACAAGCGTTGGCTTCACTTCTTCATGCTTTTCGTACCTGTTACAGGATTATGGATGTCTGCACTTGGTGTAGTTGGTTTAGCTGTTAACCTCCGTGCATACGACTTCGTATCACAAGAAATTCGCGCAGCTGAAGATCCTGAGTTTGAAACATTCTACACGAAGAACATTCTTCTTAACGAAGGAATCCGTGCATGGATGGCAGCTCAAGATCAGCCTCATGAAAACCTTGTATTCCCTGAGGAGGTACTTCCACGTGGAAACGCTCTTTAATTCAACTCTTGTTGTAGGTGGTCGTGACCAAGAATCTACTGGGTTCGCTTGGTGGGCTGGTAACGCTCGACTTATTAACCTTTCTGGTAAACTTTTAGGTGCACACGTTGCACACGCAGGTCTTATTGTATTCTGGGCTGGAGCAATGAACCTTTTTGAGGTTGCTCACTTCGTGCCTGAGAAGCCAATGTACGAGCAAGGATTAATCCTTCTCCCACACTTAGCAACTCTTGGTTACGGTGTTGGACCTGGTGGTGAAGTTCTTGATACATTCCCTTACTTTGTATCTGGTGTTCTTCACCTTATTTCTTCTGCTGTTTTAGGTTTTGGTGGTGTATACCACTCAATTATTGGACCTGAGACTCTTGAAGAGTCTTACCCATTCTTTGGATACCTTTGGAAGGATAAGAACAAAATGACAACAATTTTAGGAATTCACCTCGTGCTTCTTGGAATTGGATGTTGGCTTCTTGTTTGGAAAGCTATGTACTTTGGTGGAGTTTACGATACATGGGCACCTGGTGGTGGTGATGTACGTGTAATCAACTACCCAACTTACGACCCGTCAGTTATTTTTGGATATTTACTTAAGTCACCATTCGGTGGTGATGGATGGCTCATGTCTGTAGATAATATGGAAGATGTAATTGGTGGTCACATTTGGGTTGGAACTACTTTAATTATTGGTGGTTTCTGGCACATTTTCACTAAGCCATTTGCATGGGCACGTCGTGCTTTTGTATGGTCTGGTGAGGCTTACCTTTCATACAGTCTTGCGGCTGTATCAACTATGGCATTTATTGCTTCTGTGTTTGTATGGTTTAACAACACTGTTTACCCTTCTGAATTCTTTGGACCAACTGGTCCAGAGGCATCACAAGCTCAAGCATTTACATTCCTCGTACGTGACCAACGTTTAGGGGCAAACATTGCTTCTGCGCAAGGACCTACTGGATTAGGTAAGTACCTTATGCGTTCACCAACTGGAGAAATTATTTTCGGTGGTGAGACAATGCGTTTCTGGGATATGCGTGCTCCATGGGTAGAGCCACTTCGTGGACCAAACGGGCTCGATTTAGCGAAGCTTAAGAACGATATTCAACCTTGGCAAGAACGTCGTTCAGCTGAGTACATGACTCACGCTCCGTTAGGATCACTCAACTCAGTAGGTGGTGTAGCAACTGAGATTAACTCAACTAACTTCGTAAACCCACGTAGTTGGCTTGCAACTTCACACTTCGTTTTAGGTTTCTTCTTCTTTGTAGGACACCTTTGGCACGCAGGTCGTGCTCGTGCTGCTGCAGCTGGATTCGAGAAAGGAATTGATCGTGATACAGAACCAGTACTTTCAATGCGTCCACTTGACTAATTTTTAAAAAATTAGATTAAAGTAGAGTAAAAGCATTACTGTTAATAACCCATCTGAGACTTTAAAAACTCAGATGGGTTATTATCGTAGAAAATAAATAATATTATACAATTTCAATATCTTTTGCTAATATTAGGGTAAGGACGTGTAGCTTAGTTGGATAGAGTATCTGGCTACGAACTAGAAGGTCGGGGGTTCGAATCCCTCCTCGTCCGATTTATTCTTGATCACCTTACTAAAACCTAACATTTGGTTGTTTTGGTAATTTTTCAGGCCGGAATTCCCGGCCTGATTTTTTTATTTGCCTCTAAGAAAGAGGCAGACGTAACACGTGCTTTCCTAGACACTTGTATACTGATACTCAGAAGCATTCAAAACGAATGAGATTCAAAAACACATCATGGAGAGTTTGATCCTGGCTCAGAAGGAACGCTGGCAGCGTGCATAACACATGCAAGTCGAACGGTAGTAGTATCTTCGGATACTATGAGAGTGGCGAACGGGTGAGTAACACGTAAGAATCTACCTTTAGGACGGGGATAACTTCTGGAAACGGATGCTAATACCCGATATGCTGTGGAGTGAAATGAATTTCGCCTAAAGATGATCTTGCGTCTGATTAGCTAGATAGGGTGGTAATGGCGCCCTATGGCGACGATCAGTAGCTGGTCTGAGAGGATGGACAGCCACATTGGGACTGAGACACGGCCCAAACTCCTACGGGAGGCAGCAGTGGGGAATTTTCCGCAATGGGCGAAAGCCTGACGGAGCGACGCTGCGTGAAGGATGACGGCCTGAGGGTTGTAAACTTCTTTTCTCGAAGAAGAATCAATGACGGTATTCGAGGAATAAGCATCGGCTAACTCTGTGCCAGCAGCCGCGGTAAGACAGAGGATGCAAGTGTTATTCGGATTGATTGGGCGTAAAGCGTCTGTAGGCGGTTTAGAAAGTCTTTTGTGAAATACTTCAGCTCAACTGGAGCTCCGCAAAAGAAACTTCTAGACTTGAGGGAAGTAGAGGTACAGGGAATTTCCGGTGGAGCGGTGAAATGCGTAGATATCGGAAGGAACACCAATATGGCGAAGGCACTGTACTGGGCTTTACCTGACGCTAAGAGACGAAAGCTAAAGGAGTGATTAGGATTAGATACCCTAGTAATTTTAGCCGTAAACGATGGAAACTCACTGCCGAGCCGGTATTCGGAGCGGTGGTCAAGCTAACGCGTGAAGTTTCCCGCCTGGGGATTACGCATGCAAATGTGAAACTCAAAGGAATTGACGGGGACCCGCACAAGCGGTGGAGTATGTGGTTTAATTCGATGCAACGCGAAAAACCTTACCAAGGTTTGAAATCATTCTAAAACTCTTTGAAAGAAGAGCCTCCTTCGGGATAGAATGACAGGTGGTGCATGGCTGTCGTCAGCTCGTGTTGTGAAATGTCAAGTTAAGTCTTGTAACGAGCGCAACCCATGTCTTTTGTTGCTGTTTACAGTGCTTAAAAGAGACTGCCGCTCTACAGCGGAGGAAGGTGTGGATGATGTCAAGTCAGCATGCCCCTTATATCTTGGGCTACACACGTACTACAATGGTAGGGACAATGAGTCGCAAACCTGCGAAGGCTAGCCAATCTCAAAAACCCTATCTCAGTTCGGATTGTACTCTGCAACTCGAGTGCATGAAGGTGGAATCGCTAGTAATCGCTGGTCAGCATACAGCGGTGAATACGTTCCCGGGTCTTGTACACACTGCCCGTCACACCATGGAAGTCGATCCTTCCCTAAGTCGTTACTCGAACCTTTTAGGACGAGGATGCCGAAGGCAGGGTTGGTGACTAGGGTGAAGTCGTAACAAGGTAGCCGTACTGGAAGGTGTGGCTGGAATACCTCCTTTTAATGAGATCTTGAGACTCAAAAATAGTCTCAAAAAGACCAAGCCGGAAGCGGCACGTAACTGCCGCTGGCTACGGGCTATTAGCTCAGGTGGTTAGAGCGCACCCCTGATAAGGGTGAGGTCTCTGGTTCAAGTCCAGAATAGCCCATGGCACGGGGGTATAGCTCAGTTGGTAGAGCGCTGCCTTTGCAAGGCAGACGTCAGCGGTTCGAGTCCGCTTACCTCCAGCCAAAGATCTTTTTATGAAAGATCTTTTGAATTGTGGAATTTTTACTGTAAAACAAAATCAATCAACAAAGAGTATATGGTGGAGATCTAGGGACCTAGAGCCGATGAAGGGCGTGATAACCGACGATATGCTTCGGGGAGCAGGACGTATGCTTTGATCCGAAGATTCCCGAATAGGGCAACCTTAAACATTCCTTCTTGAATTCATAGAGAAGAGAAAGACAACCCAGTGAACTGAAACATCTTAGTAGCTGGAGGAAAAGAAAGCAAAAGCGATTCCCAAAGTAGCGGCGAGCGGAATGGGACCAGTCTAAAAGAAAAATGTATTTTTCTGGTTTTTGGACCAAACATGTAGGTAGCGAAATTCTTGAGAAACAAAGCAGCTGAATCCTGCGCCATAGATGGTGAAAGCCCAGTCGTTGAATCTTGACTCAATGCCGTTTGGCTCCCAAGTAGTATGGGGCACGTGAAACCCCGTATGAATTCGCCAGGACCACCTGGTAAGACTAAATACTCCTAGGTCACCGATAGCGAAAAGTACCGCGAGGGAAAGATGAAAAGAACCCCTTTTCGGGGAGTGAAATAGAACATGAAACCGTATACTTACAATTGGTAGGAGGATGAACACATCTGACTGCATGCCTGTTGAAGAATGATCTGGCGACTTACGGTAAGTGGCATGGTTAAGATTTTTCATCGAAGCCAAAGCGAAAGCATGTCTGAATAGGGCACTCGTCCCTTATCGTAGACCCGAACCCAGGTGATCTAACCATGACCAGAATGAAGCTTTGGTGATACGAAGTGGAGGTTCGAACCGACCGATGTTGAAAAATCGACGGATGAGTTGTGGTTAGGGGTGAAATGCCAATCGAACTTGGAGCTAGCTGGTTCTCCTCGAAATGCGTTGAGGCGCAGCGGTTATTTATGAACTCTCAGGGGGTAAAGCTCTGTTTAGGTGCGGGCTGCGAAAGCGGTACCAATCTTTTGCAAACTCGGAATACCTGAGATGATTTCAAATAGCCAGTGAGACTATGGGGGACAAGCTTCATAGTCGAAAGGGAAACAGCCCAGACCATCAGCTAAGGCTCCTAAATAAAAGCTAAGTGGTAAAGGAGGTGAAAATGCTGTGACAATCAGGAGGTTTGCCTAGAAGCAGCCACCCTCTAAGGAGTGCGTAATAGCTCACTGATCAAGCGTTTTTGCGCCGAAAATTTCCGGAACTAAGTTTTTTGCCGAAGCTATGGATATATTATCTACATAATATGTGGTAGAGGAGCGTTCCGCCCAGGGAGAAGCCAAGCGCGTAAGCCGCGGTGGACCGGGCGGAAGTGAGAATGTCAGATTGAGTAACGAAAACACTAGTGAGAATCTAGTGCCCCGAAAACGTAAGGGTTCCTCTGCAAGGCTCGTCCTCAGAGGGTCAGTCAGGACCTAAGGTGAGGCCGAAAGGCGTAATCGATGGAAAGTAGGCTTATATTCCTACACCGTTATTTTATTAGTCCTGAGGGACGAACAAATGAAGTAAAAGAAAAATGCCACCTTGGCAGGTGGACTCCCATATTTCTTCTTTCTCCATTTTTTCCAAGAAAAGCTCATCGACTTTGATAAAATAATGCCTGTACCGTAAACCGACACAGGTACGTGGGTTGAATAAACTAAGGGGAGCGAGATAACTCTCTCTAAGGAACTCGGCAAATTGGCTCTGTACCTTCGGAAGAAAGAGTGCCCTGCATAAGGGCCGCAGTGAAGAGATCCAGGCGACTGTTTACCAAAAACACAGGTCTCCGCAAAGTCGTAAGACGATGTATGGGGGCTGACACCTGCCCAGTGCCAGAAGGTTAAAGAAGTTGGTTAGTTTCGACAAAGCTGACGACTGAAGCCCTGGTGAACGGCGGCAGTAACTATAACTGTCCTAAGGTAGCGAAATTCCTTGTCGGGTAAGTTCCGACCCGCACGAAAGGTGTAACGATCTGGATACTGTCTCAGAGAGAGGCTCGGTGAAATAAAAATATCTGTGAAGATGCGGATTACCTGCACGCGGACAGAAAGACCCTATGAAGCTTTACTGTAACCTGGAATTGCTCTCAAGCTTATTTTGCGCAGCTTAGGTGGGAGACGTTGAACTTCTTTTTCCGGAAAGGAGGGAGTCATCAGTGAGATACCACTCTTGGTAAGCTAGAGCGCTCATTTCTAACCGTTATCCGGTAGAAAGACAGTTTCAGGCGGGCAGTTTGACTGGGGCAGTCACCTCCCAAAGAGTAATGGAGGTGTACAAAGGTTCGCTCAGGCTGGACGGAAATCAGCCATAGAGTGTAAAAGCAAAAGCGAGCTTGACTGCGAGACTGACATGTCAAGCAGAGACGAAAGTCGGTTTTAGTGATCCGACGGTGCTGAGTGGAAAGGCCGTCGCTCAACGGATAAAAGTTACTCTAGGGATAACAGGCTAATC
>VIBD01000015.1:0-42560 GCA_009618245.1 Ostreococcus sp. SAG12 | reverse complement strand
GGGGGGTGGATGTGGAGTCGTGACCCTCGAATAGACACCCGTGTCGACCGCACCCGAGAAACCGAGAAACACTGGAAACGAACCCGCGAGGGGTCCGCCGGAGTCGCCGGAGTCGTAGGGGGTCGAGGGGGTCGTGGAGGGTCACGACCGGTCGTGCAGCGACGGGGCGCGTCCCCGCGCGCGAGGGTCGCGCCCGCGCGATCGTCTCTGGGGATGGGCGCGCGAGGGTGGGGACGACCTCGAGAGGGCTCGCGCGTGGATGCTAAAAATTGGATGAGGTATCTATGTTTTGGGTGCGTTCGCGAGGGGCGACGCGCGCGCGTTTGGGTTCGGGACGCGCGAGGAGACGCGGCGGCGGGAACGTCTCCGCGGCGGCGCGCGCCGAGGCGGCGCGCCGAGTCACGAAGTCTCCGTCCCGGTGAGGAGCACGGCGTCGGTGAATATACCCTGCGTTTGAAACGTTTCGAGCGTCGCGAGCGCCGGGGCGACGAAGGTCTCTCTGAGCTCGAGCATGACGGTTTGGAAACTTTTCGCGCGTCCCCGCGGCGGCGCGCGCGCCGGCGGCGGCGCCGGCGCCCGCCTCTGTCTCTTCACGTTTCTCGTCTCATCCGGCGCGCGCGCGAGGTCTTTCGCGCTCGATTCCGCGATGGGTTCGAACGTCGGCGTCTCCTCTCGCCCCTCCGCGAGGTCCATCGTCCAATCATCGCTCGTGAGATCGGTCGACGGGAGGCTTTCCAACCTCGACAAAAAATCGTCGAAGTCCTCCTCTCTCTCCTCGGCGCGCTCGACGGACCGCGCCGGGTCGTCGCTCGGGTGCGCTCGCCCGTCGTGCGCCATGGGCGCCGCGCGCCGCGCGCGATGGTGTGTGACGCACGCGCATCATGAACATTAGGGATGCACGCGAAGTGGGAACGCATTCATTCGCGCACTAATCTTGAGCACTTTGGTGCGTTTTGTTACGTCGCCGTAACTGTTTGAGCGTATCCGCGGGACGGGGCGCTGGAACCGGACGACGAGAAGAGGGGGCGGACGCGAGGGGAAAGAGAGATCAAAGGTGTGAGTGATGCACGACGACTAGGGGAACACGAGGACGGTGCCGTCGAGGGCGCCGAGGGCGAGAGATCCCGCGCCGTAGGGATGGTCGCGCGCGCCGACGGCGCTGGCGGCGACGCACGCGGGGACGATGAGGGCGTCTGGAGAACGCCAGCGAGAGATGACGTCGCCAGATGCGTGATGGAGGACGTCGATGGCGCTGGTGTGGACGCCAGAGGCACAGAGGACGGCGCCGGGGGTGACGGTGACCGCGGCGGAGTCGGGCGCGCACGCGCGATGCAAGGTTCTGGCGTGCGCGTGCGGGGCGTCGGCGGACCAAGCGTGAATGTCGCCGTCGGTGCAAGTGGCGATGATTTCGCCCGTGGATGCGTCGTGATTGACGGTTCTCCAGCTCGGCGCGTGGTCGCCGGGCGGTTGCAGGCGCACCGAGCGACCGCTCATGCGGGCGTCGAAGACGCGCAAATCCTTGGCTGCCGCCGCGACGACGGTGTGACCGTTCGGCGAGAAGGACAAGTCGAGAATCTCGCGAGCGCCGTGCGCGTACATCACCATAGGTGGAGCCGCGCTTCGAGCGAGACGAGCGTCCCATATCTTGATGTCTCCGCCCGTGCCGGCGGCGGCGATGAGCATGTCCGAGTCGCGCCCAACCTTGGTGAGCGCATTCACGCTCCATGGAGCCGCGTGCTCACCTTGCGTGAGCGCACCGATTTGCTGACCGGTGACGAGATCCATCTGAAAAATTTGTCCAGTTTTAGTGCCGGCGCAAACGATGCGCTCGTCCACAATGGTCGTGGCGCTAAGCCCTCGAGGCGCTCGCATGAGAGCCGCCGGTTTGCGACTATCCGGCGCCCACACGCGAAGACAGTCGTCCGCGCTCGCGGTGAACAGGGACAAACCTCCGGGACCGTCGATAAAATCTACTGAAATCAAAGCTTTTCGCACATCGAGCTTTTGGAAAGGCTGCATCGAGTTGACGACGGCTTCGGACGTCGACGGCTCGGCGTCCTCGACAAACACTTGTTGCGTGTCGTGTCGAGGTTGAACGTTCACATTCAATTTGTCATCGAGCGCGACGATTTTTTGGAGGCTTCCCTCGGCAATCATCGGACTGACGTTCAAATCGTACGGTTGCCCATCGCTGGTGCTTTCGAGCAAGTGGCGCTGAATCTCAGACGCTCTCGCGTACAGGTCCGCCTCTTCACGCTGAAGCTGTCGAAGCACTCGAGACACCTCCATCGTATCGCTTTGTCGCTTCGCGATTTCACGCTTCACCTCGACAAGCTGCGTCGCGAGTTCCTTCGGTGTTTTCGCCAACGGTTTCATCGAGAGCGGAGGAAATCCCGCGGAAACGTTCGTCACGTCGAGCTTTGGCTGTTCCGCTCGGCGCCCGTCCGGCGTGAAGCACGCGTTTCTTGATTCACCGTACACCATCGTCGACGCGCGCACCACCGGCGATTGCTCACGAATCGGAATCGAGCTCGGCCACGGCACCGCGCTGTACACCGCAGGCGTCGGCGGTAATCCATTCGAATGCGCCAGCGGCGCGAGCATCGTCGCCTTGCCTCTCGCGCTCTCCGGCGCCCAAAACGTCTTCGACGCTCCTCTCTCCTCCGTCTCCTCCTCCACTCCGGCCTCCTCCTCCACTCCCTCCACCTCTCTCACCGGCGTTCCTCGCCTCGCGCGCTTCCCTCCCATCGCCGCGTCGTCCTTTCGCCGCTCCACGCTCAGCTCGACATTCTCCAACGACCGCATCGCGTTGATGGGCGTAAACGTGAACGTCTCCGTCGCCTCCTCGCTCGTCCCGTTCCCGTTCCCGTTCCCGTCCCCCACCGTCGGTCTCTCACGCCTCGTCGATCGTCTCGCGCTCGCCTCCTCTCCCATCCCGCTCGCTCGTCGGCTTCGTCGTCTTCGCGCGCTCGCGGTCGCCATGATGCGCGCGCGCGCGAATGGATGACCCGTCTCTCCCTCCGTCGCGCGCGCGCCTCTCCCGCTCTTTCTCTCACGAACCGAACCGAACGAATTCGTCTCGCTTTCGACGTCGTCCTCGCGCTCGCGCGCGCGTCGTCGTCTCTCGACGCGCGCGCGTCGGTCGCGCCCCGTCGCGGCGCGTTCGTTCCCCTCGGTCGATCGAACCTGTCACTCACGTACATACTCGGACATACGGTGTATACACAACGGTTTTGTGTAGCAACAAGAGAACGTACGAAACCGTGATTTTTGCGATACGAACGGTCCATTCAGCACGCGTGCGTTCGGATCGATGGATGGACCGACGCGCGCGTCGCATTGACCGACGGGGCGACGACGGACGAACGCGCGAGACGATGGACGACGGTCGGACGACGGATGGGAAACTCGAGGCGTTGGAGGCGATGCGCGAAGAGGCGATGCGGACGAAAAGAAGCGCGAGGGCGGTGGTGAAGGCGCTGGCGGGACGGTTGGCGCGCGGAGGCGAGACGAGCGAGGAGGCGCGCGCGAAGACGGTGGAGGTGGTGGCGTGCGCGCTGCGCGCGGGGGTGAGGGACGAGGAGGAGGGTGATGGTGACGGTGGTGTGGAGGAGGACGCGCGGGTGGGGGTGGGGGGGGCGTTGGTGCGAGGGTTGTGGATGTGTTCGAGAGACGGGTGCGCGAGGGCGGCGGCGGCGGCGGTGGACGCGGCGGCGGCGGCGACGGCGAGGAGAGATTTGGGGGTGGATGGCGCGAGCGTGGTGGAAGAAATCGTGGCGCCGGCGCTGAGGCATCGGTCGAGTAAAGTTCGGGTCGAGGCTCTTCGCGCGTTGACTCGAATGTGCGCGTTTGTCGACGCGCGCGTCGTCGTCGCGCATCTCACCGGCGGGGACGAGCACAAACGAAATTATTTCGCTGAGATCGCGTGTGATCCGTCTCCTTTCGTGCGCATGGAGCTCGTCAGACTGTGTGGAAAACTGATCGGCGATGAGACCTCCGTCGGAGCGATCGTCGCGGCGAGGGTGACGCCCTACGTACTCGGAGCTTTTCGCGACGAAATTAGCGATGTGCGCGAAGTAGGAGAAGACATCGTGCGTTCGGTGAAGAATTTCGAGGACATCGTGCGCGAGAATCTCGATAACATGCTCATCCCCGCTTTGAGACAACTCGACGCATTTGTCGAGGCGGGGTGGCGCGAGGATATCGTCGTTCGCATCGTTGAATTGATCGACGTCATGCTGCGCTTTGCGACGGATCGTTTCACGCAGTTCATTCCGAGCGTGTGCGACGGTTTGCACAAGATAACTACCGGGAAGGGCTTTGAGAACGCGACGAAAATGAAGACCATGGGCGTTCTGTACACGCTCATGGAGTGTTGTCCGACGGAGCGTGAGTACGTGAGCGCGTATGTGCGATGAGATTAAATTTCAGTTTTAATGTGTATCTACGTTTGGGCGTCCGTCTCTGGGTCCCCGATGCGGGCCCACAGCGCCAACCCACCACCGCGACCGCGTGCCGCGATGCACTTGTCGTCGGTGTAAACAAATTTAAAGAATGGGTTCGCCCCGGGCTTTGAAGCTTTCACATCTGACTTTTCTATTTTGCCTTGTCCCGAACTCGCACTCTGTTCAGTCGCTTTGACCGCCTCCCACTTACCGTCGTCGATGTCCTTAGACCACGGTCCGAGAGATCCGAACGCTAAACTCACGCGCGTGAAGGTGAATTCGAGCATTCTCAATTTGTCGCGCCAGATGAACGGACCGTCGAAGAAAAACTTGAGCGGACCGAGGTAGATTCCATTTCGGATGCGCCCAGAGTTCAAGTCGAAAGATTGCACCGCGGGCACGGGGAAGTAGCTTCCTCCGCCCGTGCGATTGACGTTGGCGGCAACTTTCTTCGTTCCAGTCGTGTAAATCAAGCGCCATTTTCCCGTCAATTCTTCACCCTTGACGTTGTCTGCGTTTTTAGATTTTTCGAGCGCAGAAATAGAGGTAAAAATATCGTCCACATACGCGCGTCTCGATTCGGCAGCGAGGTGCAAAGTCGCGATTGGATCCGGCGGAGCCGAAGGATCGTCGCTCAGAGCCTTTTCCACCACTCTAGACGCCGGGCAAAAACCCAAAATTCCCTGGTCGTCGTGTCTGAACGCCGCCTTGCCGTCGTCAAAGACGATGACGCCGCCTCGCTGCACGAGCAACTCGCTATCAGTCGGCGCCAGAGCCTCCCAATTACCAAGAATTTGTATCATGTTATTTAAACGCAGCGTCGCGAGCTCAAATGGGCGCAAATACCCGTCTCCAAGCGTGAGCTTCATAGCCTTGCGAATCGTCGGCACGTCCACGTTTGATCCCTCGCGAAAGATTTCATCCTTATACTTGCTCCCAAAGTATCCCCCGAACACCGCGGGTAGCGTTCCCGGAGATCCAATTCCAGCGCACATGAGCAATAATTTCGCGTATCCGTTCACGAAAGGCATCTTATCCTCGATCCACTCGAACTCTCCCCCCTTTCGTCCCATTCCCGGCGCGAAGCCCAACGCCGCGTGACACTTCGCATCCACGTCCGCGTACAGATTCTCCAGCGGAAAATTCGTGCGCTTCGCGAATTCCTTCGCCGCGTCCACGCTTCCGATACCGATCGCCACCACTCGCACGTTCGCCTCTCGCAGCGTCCCCAAGTCGTCCGTCGCGCGCTGCGCCAACTCCCACGAATCGAAATCACCAAACTGCGTCAAGAAGAGCGCGGCGACGCGCCCTTCGCCCGGAATCGCCTCCCCCCCCGCGATCACCGTCTTTCCATCCACCGCGCGCGCGATCTCGATCCCTCGGAGCGCGTCCATCTCCGACGATTCGTTCGCGATCGACGTCGCGCGCGTCGTCATCGTTCGCGCGCCTCCTCGCCCACGCGCGCGCGCGGACCTCGCCACCGCCGGCGACGCGCGTCTTCCCGCGCTCGTTCCCGTCGCCATCGCTCGCATTTCGCGCGCGGGGACGACCGCGACCGACACTGCCGCGACTCATTTCATTTCATTTCATTTCATGTCATTCGACCCTTCGTGAGAATCGCGCGCGCGGAGAGCCATGGCGCACGCGAGCGCGCGCGGTGAGGGGTCGAACCGCGGGACGGCGGTGTTGGGACACGTCCTGTTATCGATCGAGTCCAAGGTGCGCGACGACGACGACGACGAGGGATGAGAATCGCGGCGTGATTGTCTCGACGCGACCGCGTCTTTTTCGATCGCGCGCGGACGCGCGGACGCGGCGGACGCGGGGTGGACGTCGGGACGGTGTGAAGGAGATCGAATCGGCGCGCGTGGGAGCGTCGATGGGTGAATCGCGCGCGAGGCGCGCGAGGTGAGGCGTGAGAAGGGCGCGCGACTGACGAATCTCGCGGAACGCGCGCGACGCTCTCGATAGGCCGCGACTGACGAATCTCGCGGAACGCGCGCGACGCTCTCGATAGGCCGCGACGAGAAGAAAGAGGGATGCGCCGGTGAGTGTGAGAGGCTCGGACGGTGGGTTGCCGGAGTACGCCCCGTCTTCGATACCGGTGTACGTCGGGGAGACGGTGGGGGACTTTTGCGCGCGATTGACGGGCCTGCCCGCCGACGACGAAGGAGTGGAGGTGTTGTGGGGTACGATTTTGTTGCCAAACGCTGAGTTGTTCGGGGCGCTGACGACGACCAAACCGTGGCAGATCGACTTCGAGGGTGGTAAAGAGAGATTGGTGTTGCGTGTGCCTCAAGGGTTGAACCCGTCGAGGGAGATGATGAAGTACATGAAGGTGAGGGAGGCGCGGGCGAAGGGGGCGAGTAACAGCGCGTTGGAAACATCGGCCTCAACAGAAAGGCTATCCACTATCCCGGCCACGGAAGGTCGCACGAATAAGGGACATGAAAACAAAAAGAACGCGGACAGCAAGGCGGTTCGGTCCGTGGGTAATCGCGCCGGCAACGCCGTCAACAAAAAGAGTGGGACTGATCACAACAGCGATGGGCGCAAACGCAAGGAGCCGAACAAACGGCTCCAGAAAGAAGAACCCGCAGAGGCTGAACGACACCACGAGTCTCCGGTGATAAAAGTCAACATACTCAAGCCACAGATTGACGAACGCCAGCGTTCTACCAAGGGTAAAAAGATGCGTCAAATGTCAGAATTTTACGTGGAGAGTAGCTCACTGGTGGAGCTTGGAACGCACGACATAGCAGAGCGAAATTTGAGGGTGTCTGACAGATACGCGGCAAAATCAAAACGACCAGCACGCGCTTCGAGTCCCAACATTGATGAAGCGGAACTCATTGAACAACTGACCGTCTTGGCGAACAGCGGCCCGTCCTTGCCTCGGAAAAAGCAGAAAAAGCCGGCGGCGCGAAGGGAGGCACCCTCAAAGCCTGACACACAGTGGACGAGCACGGATATCCCAGAACACAAAGTTTTGGAAAAGCGGACACCTTACACTATTGAAAGTGGCGCGATCGGTGATATGCTCCATACATTCGATATCCCCGCAATGGAGCCAATCCGCGATCGCGACGTGCGGCGCACTACTTTCTGGTGCGTGTACTACATGTCGCTGGTCTCCGATGCTTTGAAGTCTGTGAGGTTGCTTCCACCAAAGTACATAAAAACTATGGGTATCGCGCAGGGTTCGGCGCCACCAGCAGTTAATCCCGCCACTTAACACGAATTAGTCCCCGATGTATTGTACAATGTGTTTCGTCCGACGTCGTTATTCACACCACCCTACAGTAGATGGTTGTTTGCATTCCACGTTCATTCCCGGTCGCGCATCCAGAAGACTCAATCTAGAAACAGTTTCCTCTTCCCATGAACGTCGACCCTCAGAAGAGTGAGACGCGGCCCGACGCCAAATCTGAAGCGACCTCTTCGCAAAAGTTGACACCCACTGCTTTCCGAGCTAAACATTCCGAAGTCTACTCCACGATGTGCGACTTGGCGGATCTTGTTTCAGCGTTGGAGCAAAACATCAACGATGACGTTGAGCTACGGTCTGTGGTGTTTCATCATCCACCGCGGGCGACTTCGAACGATTGGCGATTGCTCGATCCCATGTGGCAGGGGCCTGCCGTCTACTCGCCGGCGCGCCGCTCGATGTGGGTCGACGGCGAGCTCCCTTCGGCACAAGACGTACATCGATTCTTAGACTCGATGGAGTGCGCGCTTTCACGGCGTCAGGGGACTCGAACGTCTTTACGAAGAAGTTGTTCTGATACATGTCTTGTTAACAAACGCAAATAGGTAGCGCCGCGCTGGCGAAAAGAAGGTCGATAATTGAATTCGTTCATTGATCGAGCAGGGCGCGAAATCGACCAGGATGCACCGAGACGAGATTTAGGCCGCATTCGCATCGCTTTCTTCCGGTACATACTCCGTGTCGTCCGAATCTTGGACGTCTTTGACTTCGACGATTTCCTCTGCGGGCTTCTCCTTCTTTGGAGGTTTTGGTGCCATGCGCTGGGCAGCGCTTTGAAAATCGAGCGCTGCTTGCGTCGTGAGAGGATCGGAAAACATTTCAGCGGCCACCTTCTCGCTAATCGTAAAGGTGTCGCATCCTTTTGACGCAAGTTTTGAAAGCTCGGCGGCGGTGCGCACACTCGCAACCAGAACACGCATATCGCTTTCTAACTCTTCCACCGTCTCTTGCATAGAAACGATCGTCCCCATGCCATCACGACCGGCATCATTCATTCGCCCTAAGTACGGTGCGACGTAGTTTGCTCCGATAGATGCCGCCACGAGCACTTGATGCGGCGCGTACGCCGCCGTAATGGTCACTCGAACTCCGTCCACGACTAGCGCGTTTGCCGCTTTAATCCCCTCCATCGTCGCCGGCACTTTCACCACCAAGCGCTCCGGATCCAAACGTGCCAACGCGATACCATTTTCCCACATCTCATCGCTATCCTCTCCCCAGGTTTGCACTTGGAATTCATCCACCGCGTCAAACTCCAACGCGTTTCGCGCCAGCGCCGACAACGCCTCCACGCCGCATTCCACCCCATCTCGCTCCAATATCGCCGGATTCGTCGTCACTCCCGTGAACATCCCCGTCGGTAACCACGCATCGTACGTCTCTGCGTCGGCGCTGTCCAAGAACAATCGAAGATTTCCTCGATAATCATCCTCCGCCACCTCCACCGCGCTCTCCGAAGCCATGATTTCCCTCGCCAACCGCGTCTCGCGCTCGCTCGCCTCGCTCGCCTCGCTCGCGCCGACGTCAACGAGCGAGACACCCCCTCCCTCTCCTCCCTCGCCCGCGTCTCCCACGGCGACGTCATCGCCGTCTCTCACCACGTCGTCGTCGTCGTCGTCGTCGCCGTCGCCTCTCGAATCCATCGTCGCGCGCGCCCCCACGACGCGCGCACGGCGCGTCCCCGCGCGCCCGCATCGCCCGCGCGAGGTCGTGCGCACCGTCACCGCTCGCACCGCTCGCACCGCTCGCACCGCCGACATCGTCGTCGTCGTCGTCTGCGGTCGAATCGAATCGAATGACGCGAATTGAATCCCCACACCTCGCCTCTCTTCGCGCGCGCGTCTCCGTCTCCGTCGCCGTCGACGACGACCGCGACGACCGCGACATCGACGGGAACGACGCCGTCGTCGTCATGTCCCCTCGCGCGCGCGCGGTGAGCGACGCCGCGCGCGCGCTGGCGAGAAACGTCCCGAACCTCGAGGGTTCGCGCGTGCGCCTGGTGGACGCGCGCGGGGAGATCGTCGGTCGATTGGCGTCTCGTCTCGCGCGCGCGCTGCAGGGGAAGGATAAGCCGACGTATTCTCGGGATGGGTCGAGCGGGGACGTCGTCGTCGTCGTGAACGCCGGGGAGGTGGCGCTGACGGGGAAAAAGTTGAGGGAAAAGAGGTATCATCGACACACGGGGTACGTCGGGGGGTTGGTGACGCGAACGGCGAGTGAGATGTTCGATAGGGATCCGACGTGGGTGTTGAGAAAGGCGGTGGAGCGCATGCTGCCGAGGTGCGTGCGGAGTAAGGAGATGATGCGGAAGTTGCGGGTGTTTCCGGGAGAGGAGCACGGGTTGGACGAGACGAGGTTGGTGCGCATGGAGGCGCCTCCGAGAGCGTTGAAGAAGGCTCCGAACGCGAGAATACCGGAGGGCATGACGCCGTTTAATCCTGAAGCGTTCGCGCGACGAGTTGCGCTCGCGAATCGGAGTGAAGAGGCGAAGTCTACGTTTGCGAGACGCGCGGCGTTGGCGGCGGAGCGCGCCGAAAATCGTTCGTAAACGCGTCGTTTGGTTTGGTTGATTTCGCACGTAAAATGATTTTTATAGCAACGTGCGTTAGCATGATTAGTGTCACCAATTTATTAATACGTACTGTACAGTACTGTAGGATGACTTTCATAAAGACAAAATATCGTAGACGCGCTGCGCTCTCGCGCGAGCGACGCGTCGTCTCTCTGCTTGAAAACGTCTCGGGCGTCGTTCAATTTACACCAAACCAGCCTTTTTAGCGTCAAACTTGCCGCCGTCGATCATCAAGTCGGCGTTGGCCATGCGACCGATGGTGACGAGCATGGTGATCCACAGGCACAAATAGCCGACGGCGGTGACGATGAAACCTCGCCACAACATGTGGACGGCGTCGACGGTGTCGTTGCAGCCCGGAGAGATGGACGACAAGATGTCAGAGACGAATTCGCACTTGAGCAAGGAGTTGTACGTCGTGTCCAGTCTGGCAAACGTTTCCAAGTTATTGATGAGAGTGTTCACAGTTGTCTGCGTTGTGGGGTTGCTTGTATACATGCTTCCATACTCGACGGTGAGAGAATCGGTAATCTTCTTGGTCGACTTGATGGGAGTAGTCACGTTGTTCGCCGAGATGGTGTAGTTGACGTAGCCACCCGAGACGCTGCAGTCCCACTTCGGCCAAACCTTCGAGGTATCAGTCAAACCCGTGAGCGTATCTCGGTAGTATTCTTCGCACACGTAGTTGACGTACTCGTCGTTCCAGAAAGGAGAAACCCAGTCGCCATCCGTAATGTTGTAGTTCGCCCACCTGGCGTAGGTGGAGCTCTTCGGACCGCACAAATCACCGAGCTCTTGGTACTCGTACGGCGGGCACACGTAGTCTTTCCTCGACCCGACCGCGACTGAGGGAGCCGGAGCCGGAGGAAAGTTGTAATTTGAGACGAGATTGTTCAACTCGTGAACCGTTCTGGAGATGATTGCTCGCCACTCGCTGCCGAACTGGACGAGTTGACTCGGGGACAAGCACGGGATTTGCTTGGAGATGGTGACAGAAGCCGGATCGATCAAATATTGATTAATCGTGACGCAGAAGTCATCCAAGAAGACGCCAAACGCGGCCATAGTACCGACGACAAGCCACGTGAGAATCAAAATGATCGACGTCAGCACGGAGAAGATGATGAGAAGGCGCCAAAAGTTGAGAATGGACAACGCCATCGTAATGAAAGCCACGCCAAGAAGCACGCCCGCGACGACGTCAGCCGCCGTTTGAACATCTTTTCGTCGCGAGTCGATGAGATTTTCCGTGTTCATGATTTCCTTTTGAACTGTCTTTGCCGCGTCCACGAAGGTGTCGAGTTGCGAAGTAAACGAACTTCCCGAGCCTCCTCCGTACGTGGTGGTGTTCGCCCCGCTGAGAGACTCGACATCGCTCACCACTCGCGAGGCGGAGCTGGACAACCCGGAGGCGATGGACTTGATGCCATCCCCGAGATCGGGCGATTTCACGTAAATGACGATACATCCGCAGAAGCAGAGAAGCACAAACAAAAGTTGAATACCCTTCGCCACGTGCAACGACTTGCGGGTGTACGGCACCGGTCGGAAGCAGCATCTGCACAATCCGCAGCACTTGCACACCGAAGACAACACGTAGAAGATCAATACCAAAATCATCGACACCAATAAAAGACCCGCGATGATGATTCCCGGAAGCGCTTGTCCGATGATGGACGAGATGTAGTCATCCGTGAATTCCATTTGTCCGACGTACTCCTTGTTGTTCCTGGGATCGACGCGCGGAATGCCCGTGAACGGTTCCGGAAGCTTAAATTCCTCCCCGAGCACGTTGTACTTGTAATTTTTGTATTCCCACGTGAATTGTTCGCAGACATCTCTGCCTTGCAAATCACACCGCGCGCCGCTCGAATTCCTATCCGGACCCGTACTGCTGCGGCAGTAATTCGGACCCATGTGCTCAAAGTAATTCGTCGACGTCTGCGGGTACGCGCATCGACCCTGACCCGTCGTCGACGGTCCCTCGTACCCGGGCGTCGCATACGTAGAATCGGGAACTCTCGTCACCACGTTCGAGTGCGCCGCGTCCGCACCGAGCGGCGACGCGACGAGCGCCAACGCGCACGCGAACACCGCGACCATCATCGCGCGGAATCGCGTCGAGGACGTCATCATCGCGATCGAATCGAATCGAATCCTTTGGATGGACGATGAATGAATTCGACGACGACGGACGACGACGGCGTCGCGAGTCGTCCTCGAGACTCGACGGGAGCGCCGGGACGAGAAGACGCGTGCGTTCGTTCGCTCGCGAGCGCGCTCGACGATCTCGCGTCGGGCGCGTTCTGCCGTCGCGCGGTCCAGTCCGCGGGACGCCCGATCGGCGCGATGATGGCGGGCGGGCATGTCGCCAGGTGGCGGAAAACGGTCACCGTGCGTGTGGGTAAACAGTGAGACGCGTGCGTTCATCACGCGCCGCGAGCCGCGGGGGAACGAGGGGGTACACGTTGAGTCGTGACTCGTGAAAATGGGAAAATGGTGCACATGATGGATGTCGGCGCGTCTCTCCTCGACCATCGGTCGATGACTAACTACGTTGATTTGTTGGGCGCATGTGTGTGTTTTATATGAAGGTGTGCGCGCGCGCGCGCGTCGGCGGGACCGCGGGCGCGCGGCGGTCGGCGTCGACGCGAGACGAGACGGGCGGTGCGCGGATGCCGTCGATGTTTTCGTTTTCGTCGTTTTCGTCGTTTTCGTCGTCGCGCGCGCCGTCGGTGACGTCGCGAAGGGTGCGCGAGACGTCTCGCGCGACGTCGCCGCGCGCGTCGGCGGCGAGGTGCGAGGCGAGGTATCGCGCCTTGAGCGCGGCGCGAACGCGCGGCGCGCGCTCGGTGCGAGGACCGACCGCGGCGGCGAGTCTGAGACACCGGATGAGATCGAGAAAGGCGCGGATCGGGGCGGTGGGAGCGGCGGCGAAGAGGGCGGTGAGGTCGCGGAGGAGGGCGCGCTCGACGGCGGCGCGAGGCGCGACGTCGGCGGGACTCGCGCGCCGAACGACGGATAGTACGGCGTCTCTCGCGCACTGTACCTCGGGAATCGGACCGACGCGTTCAGCCGCGAGGACGATGGATGCATCAAGCGCGGCGTCGCACGCTTCCGATTCCTCATCGCGCCAGTCTCCGTTGAAGACGCGCTTGACGAGGACGTACGCCGCGAGCGCGTTGACGCAGTGCCATCGAAGAACTTCTGGAGCCTCTCTTCCCCCGCTCAGCGCGTCGAAAGGGTCCAAAAGTTCATCCTCGTTCGCCAGAGGAGGCAAATCGTCGTCCGCGCTCGCGTTCGTCGACGTCGATTCCGCGTCTTCGCGCACCTCCGCCACCGCCGGCGCGCCTCTCGCGCTCGCGCGCGGCCGTCCCGCCTCGGGCGATTCCCACCACGCCTCCCACGGTTTCACGAGCTCGCCGCTCGCGATCGCGCGCTCGAAACTCGCGCGTTCCTCCTCGTTCAACTTCTCCGGGTCCAGTTCTCCCCCGAGACGCAGGACTTCTAAACTCTTCTCGCTCAGCACGCACCGCTCGCCGTCCCCGTCGCCGTCTCCTTCCTCGTCTTCCTCCTCGCCCTCGCCCTCGCCCTCGCTCGCGGACGCGAGATCCAACGTCCCGTCGGCGAACGCCTGTCGCTTTAAACTCTCCATCATCGCCGTCCGCGTCTCCGACGTCGCCGTCAACCCTCGCATCGCGCGCGCGAGCTCATTCTCGTGAAAAGCGCTTCGACACCTCCCGTCGTTGTGCCGCTCGTAGCACGCGAGCGCGCAGAGCTTGGCCCCGCATTTCGGACAGGAATACTTTGAATACGCCTTTTCACACGCCTCACACGTCGTCGCGTCGTTGTCTCGCCGCTCGGTCGACGAATCCATCGGCGAGCGGCTCCCGCGCGCGGCGCCGCACTCTGACGCGCGTCCATCGTCGAGGCGATGCGCTCGATCGCGCGCGGCGCGGCGAAGCGATGGCGCGCGTCTGCGGTGCGCGCTCGCTCGTTCGCGACGACGGAGGCGTGCGTGTACGCCGAGCGAGGGGCCCCGGGAGAGGTGCTGCGCGTGGAATCCATACCGTTGTCCGCGAGCGTCGGGGACGACGAGATCGCGGTTCGCATGCTCGCCGCGCCGGTGAATCCGTCGGATTTGAACGCGATCGAGGGCAAGTACCCGGTGTCGCGAGAGATGCCGGCGGTGGGCGGGAACGAGGGCGTGGGGGAGGTGACGGCGTGCGGGCCGGGGGCGTCGGCGGCGGGCTATCGCGTCGGCGACCGAGTGGTCCCGAATCGATCGTACGTCGACGGGACGTGGCGTCGAGAGGTGGTGGCGCGAGCGAAGGTGTTTGATGTCATCGATCGAGACGTGCCCGTGCACGAAGCGGCGATGTTGACGGTGAATCCGTGCACGGCGTACAGACTGTTGGAGGATAACGGCGTTCGTGAGGGAGAGACGGTGGTGCTCAACGCGGCGACGTCGGGCGTCGGGCGCGCTCTTTTGCAGCTCGCGAGAGACAGAGGAATACACACGATAGCCATGTGTCGACCTCGACAGAGCGCGGAGGCGACGGAGGAGGTTTTCGAGTCCTTGCGCGCCGACGGCGCGAGCGTCGTCGTGCCGGACGTCGAGGGTAAAATGTTACGTCTGGATACGAAAACCCGCGAGCTCGCCGCTCGCGCGCGATTCGGTTTCAACGCCGTCGGTGGTTATAGCGCACAAACCATGCTGCGACTGCTTCAACCCAACGCATCATCCGTCATGATCACCTACGGAGGCATGTCCAAGCAACCGCTCGTCGTCCCCACCGGCGCCTTCATATTCAAAGACATCACCCTCCGCGGTTTCTGGCTCACCCGCTGGCTCGAGCGCGACGAACGCACCACTCAAGGCGAAGGTCGTCGCGACATGCTCCACCGCGTCTCCACCGCCGTTCGCGACGGCGTCCTCCGCGTCCCGCTCGACGCTTCGCGAGACGTCCCCCTCGCCAGCCTTCCCGCCGAGCTTCACCGCGACGCCACGGAGGACGTCGACGCCCTCACCACCCCCATCCTCGGTCGCAAAAAAATTCTCGTTCGTCTCTGACGGCTCGGCGCGCGTCCTCTTTCCCTCTCGACTCGCCCCTCGTCGCGCGCGACGCGAGCGTATGGCTATCTGATCGACTCGCACACTGTTTACCCACACGCCAACGCCCGCCGCCACTCCCAGGGATGGCCCACCTCGGCCCGCGCCCGACCCGCCGTCCGTCGTCACATCTCGTCGCGAGGACGTCGCATTCGCGCACGAGCGTTCGCATTCGCGCGCGCACGAACGAAAGCGCCTCCGTCACCGCGCCGACGTCGTCCCCAAAGTCGTCCGCGCGCGTCCACGCGTCGTGTAAGGCGCGACGAGACTCGGCGTTCGAGCGAACGAGGGTTCGAGGGCTTTGCCCGCGTCCGAGCGGGCGCGCGCGAGATGTGCGGAATTTTCAGCGTTTTGCGCCTCACGGGCGACGCGAGGAAGAACCGTCAGCGCGTGTATCAACTGGCGAAGCGCTTGCGTCATCGAGGACCGGATTCGTACGGGATGGAGGTGCGCGTGGACGACGAGGGGAGGCAAACCTTCATGGTGCACAAGCGTCTGAGCATCGTGGCGCCGGGGAAGAGCGGCGATCAACCGTTGTTCACGGACGCGAGTAAGAAGACGGCGTTCATCGCGAACGGTGAGATTTACAACCACGCGGAATTACGGGAAAAGTACGGCATCGTGAGCGAGAATAAGAGCGACTGTCAAGTCATCGGGCACCTGTACGAGCAACACGGACCGAGCTTTGTGTCCGAGTTGGACGGTATGTTTGCGTTTGTGATCGAGGATCGCGAGAACGATGTCATCGTGGCGGCGAGAGATCATATGGGTAAGATTCCCATGTACATGGCGAACGGAAAGGATGGGAGCGTGTGGTTTAGTAGCGAAATGAAGACGCTGCACGACGACCCGGGGGTGGCCAACTACGAAGCCTTCCCGCCCGGTTACGTGTACGTGAAGAAGGGTGATGCGCCAGCGACGATGGAACGTTGGTACAACCCGCAGTGGGTGGCTGATGAAAACTACGTGCCGACCAAGGAGGCCAACTTGCCCGAACTTCGAGAGTGCATCGTCGACGCCGTCACCAAGCGCTTGATGGCTGATGTTCCGTACGCCGTGCTCCTCTCCGGTGGCTTAGACTCCTCGCTCATCACCTCCATCGCCGTGCGTCAACGTAAACTAGCGAAAAACACGTACGGTGCCGATGAACCGGTGCACTCTTTCTCCATCGGTATCAAGGGTGCCCCGGATTTAGTCGCTGCTCGCAAGGTGGCGGAGCAGCTCGGTACGATTCACCACGAGGTTCACTTCACCCCCGAAGAAGCGCTCGACGCCTTGCCCGACGTCATCTGGCACCTCGAGACGTTCGAACAAGTTCGAGCTTCGGTGCCTATGTACTTGTTGAGCCGTCACATCAAATCCTTGGGTTTCAAGATGGTGCTCTCTGGCGAGGGCGCCGACGAGCTCTTCGGCGGCTACTTGTACTTTCACAAGGCGCCGAACCCGGCGGAATTCCACGCCGAGTGCCGACGCAAGACGATGCGCTTGCATCAATGGGACGTTTTGCGCGCCAACAAGTCGACGATGAGCTGGGGCATTGAGGTTCGCACGCCGCTCTTGTCTCAACAAGTCATCGACGTCGCGATGAACATGAGACCGGAGGACAAGATGATCGACATCAACAAGAAGGATGCCGACGGACGTCCGTACCTGGAAAAGTACATCCTTCGAAAGGCGTTTGACACGCCCGAGGATCCATACCTTCCGGAAGAGGTCCTCTGGCGCCAAAAAGAGCAATTCAGCGACGGTGTTGGCTACGACTGGGTCGACGGTCTGGCGGCGCACGCCGAGCTCGAAGTGTCGGATGAAGAGTTTGCCAGACGCGCCGAGCGTTTCCCGCTCCACCCGCCGACGACGAAGGAGTACTACCTCCTTCGTTCCATCTTCGAAGAGCATTTCGTCACCGGTTTTGAGAACGGTGACTGCGCGTACGCGACGTGTCCGTTCGGCAAGTCCATCGCGTGCTCGACTCCGGAGGCGGTTTCGTGGGATCCGGAGTGGGAGAAGAGCGTCGGCGACATTTCTGGTCGAGCGGTGAAGAACGTGCACGTGGCGGCGGATGAATTCGAGGTTAAGAAAGATGCGGTGAACGAAGGCGTGACCGCGTCGATGGTGGGTGGTGTTCGCGAGCGAGGTGTTCGCGTCAAGGCGCGCGCTTCGCGCGGCGTGCAGCGGCGCGGAACAAGTTACGCGCGCTTCGCCGGGCTGCGCGCCGCGCCTTCGTGCAAGGTCTTGTGTTTGTAGAGCTTTGAAATACACATTCATACGATAGGTATCAATTACATTAATTGCACCAAGAATTCTCAAGTATGTTTCATCTTGGAGACGTCAACCATGGAGGCGTTTCTCGACACGCTTCTCGAAGCCACCGGGCTAAACGCCGAGGCGTTGGACAGAGTGGACGACGCGCACAGAGACGAAGACACGCGAGTCGCCCCCGTCTCGGTTTCCCCTCCATCGATCTCCATCGATCGCTCGGAGATCGATCCCGACGGCGATCCAAGCGATCCCGCGTCGATCGATCGCACCCGAGGTAAGAGCACCGGCGTCGCCACGAGCCTCGATCGCGTCTCGTCGTCCACGGCGGTGAGAAACTGCATCGATCCATTCCTCTTCGGTGATTTTAACACCCCCGCCGCCGCTCTCGTCCCCGTCGACTCCTTCTCCCCTCGCGTCGGACTCGCGTCTCTTCCTCCTCCCTCTTTCACCAACCACGCCCTCGCCTTTCCCGGCGTCGGCGGTCTTCGCCCGTCCTCCTCGCGCCGCGCGTCCGCCTCCTCCGCGCTCGCGAGCGCCGACTCGAATTTAATAGTCTCCAACCCACCGTCGTCCATCGAGTCCACGAACGCGTTCGCGCCTCCTCGCAGTGATCCCTCCATCGCGCTCTCGCTGAACAACGCATCCTCATCCACCGCGTCCGACGACCCATCCCCATCCGCGTCATCCACCGCGCCCGCTCGGCTCCCACCGCGCGGCCCATCGCGAATTCTTCGCATCATCCGCCCCCGTCCGACGCGCACGCGAGTCATCGCGCGCGTCACCACCCCGACCTCCTCCTCCGATTCCATCGACGTCGCCACGAGACTTTCCTCGCGGTCGTCTCGCGTCGCGAACGCGCGCGCGGCGACGTCCACCGCGATGGCGCGCATCGTCGACGGTTGTCGCGCGCGCGCACCCATGATGATCGATCACCCTCCTCGCGCTCGCGACGCGACGCGACGCGATCGTCGAGCGCGCGGATGAACGCACAAAAAATAAATGCGTTCGATTCGTCCGCGTCGACGCGCGCGAATCGTCGACGATGCGCGCGTGCGGGCGCGCGCGGGAGGCGCGCGCTGACGCTGACGCTGGCGCGCGCGCGCGCGCGAGAAAATCCGAGACCGGAGATGGAATGTGTATTCGACGGGTCATGACTCGTCGAGTGTCGGTGTCGACGTCCGCCCCGCACGCGCGGGGACGCGCGTCTTCGCCTCTGGATAGGACGGCGATGAGAGGTGTGATGGGGCTAGTGTCTCACTCTATATGGAGAAATACGTATTTATGGAACATCAGTATGGAGCGTCTGGATATGGGGCAAAGAAAATGAACCGTCGTCGGACATGATACTCATACTGTGAGCATGGGAAATGATTCAAGAGATGAAGGGATGCGGATCGGCATTCGGACGCGTGGATAAAGGGCGGCGCGTCGAGGACGAAGGGCGTCGCGACGGAACGGCTGGAAGTCCTCGTCGCGGGGTTCGTCGTCGCGCGTATTTTGTGTTTCAAGGCGATCTACTCGTCGGTGCGGCGCGCGCGACGCGCGCGGACGACGCGGCGGCGAGGGGCGTACGAGACGCGACGGTGGACGTCGGCGTCGTCGGCGGCGGCGCGCGGCGCGTCGTCGTCGGCGACTCGGGCCGCGGGATAGACGGAGGCGGAGGCGAGCTCTTCGCGCTCCAAGGCGTCGATGGGGTTCCACGTGGCGGAACTCCCGCGATGGCGCGTGGACGGGCGGGGCTGGGCGCGGCGGTCGGCTCGTTTGAGCTCTCGCGCGCGGTTGTAGTGGTACGACGCCTGCGCGGGGGCGCCGGCGCGCTCCTCGAGCTTGCCGCGCTCGTATTGCACGCCCCAGTTCTTCGGATGCATCAGTTCGGTGCGTTCTAAAATCTTGCGCGCGGCGGCGTAGCGTCCGAGTCGGCGTTCGCATTCGGCGAGGCCGAGGAGGCACACCACGTTTCCGGGCTCGGCGTCGAGGCCGCGCTCGTAGAGTGTTCTCGCCGTCTCAATCGCTTTCGCGTTATCCTGCGCCCGAGCCTCGAAGCGCGCCCACGCCGCCCACGTCTTGACGGACCAAGCAGCGAGAGAACTCGCGATTTGAAACTGCTCGCGAGCGACAGAGGCGTCGCCGTCGGGGTGTCTAGTCTCGCTCACCGCCCACGCGTGTCTGAGGAAATGATTTTCCGGATTGGCCTCGATGCCTCGCTCGTACAGCTGTCGAGCCTTGTACAGATCACCACTTTGCGCCTCCAATCGCGCCAACGATTGCAGCAAGTGCGCGTCGGTGGGATTCGCGCTCAAGCCCCGCGCGTACGTCGCCGCCGCCGCCCGAGCGTCGCCGAGCGTCTCTTCGATCTGACCCAGGGCGTGAATGACGGCGGCATTATCTTCATCCAACGCGCTCGCCTTTGCGAGAAGCTTACGGGAAGCTTCAATTTCGCCCATACGAGCGAGACCTTGCGCCCAGACCTGGTACGTCTTCGCCTGCGCCGCGATGGCTTGCGCCGCCGCGACTTTACCGCCGGCACTCGCTTCGACGAGCAAGTTGACGGATCGAGAAAACAAGTCTTCGTGCGCGGCGTTGCGCGATTGATCCGAGGACGCCATCTCCATCATGCCCCACTTGCGCAGAATTTCCGCGCGAACGAGCGGTTGGTCTTCGCAGTGCAACAACGCCGCTCGATAGAGACTCCTCGCCCGCTCGGGATCACCCTGAAGGAGTTCGAAACGTGCCCACTGTTCCCACACCACGATTTGACCCGGCGCGCGTGTCGTGCGCTGATAAAACAGCTGACGCGCGGTCTCGGCTCGCCCAGTTCTGATCAAATCCCACACAAGCTGCCACTCCACCAGGCCGCCCTCGGGATCGCTCATGGCTGCCGCCGCTTTGCGTCCCGCGAGGTCCACTTTGCCGGTGTACTCGTAACTCGACGTGATCGCCGCGCGCACCGTGGTGATGAGCTCCGCGTTCTCATCGATCGAATCACCGGTTGGTACCTCCGTGGCGTCCACATCGATCACCGAATCGGCCTCGTCGATGACTTGTTCCTCGTCCACCGAAACCAACGCGACGGCGTTGATGGCGGCCAACGTCTCCGCGTCAGCCTTCGGTAAGGCGGCGATGGCGGTGAGAGAAGACCTAAACCTGGCGAACTCGTCCGCATCGATGGTACCATCGTGATCGACGTCGAGGATCGTCATCAACGCTTGCGCTTCCTCGCGCAAGTCTGCGTTCTCTTCGTCTTCCCAAATCGTCTCCAGCACCGTGCGCAGCTCAGTGATCGTGACCCGACCGTCGCCGTTAAGATCGAAGGCGTCGAACAGTCTATCGTGGTTACCACCGCGTTGATGTAAATCGGCTTGCGTGAATGCGCCAAACTTTTCTTCCGCGGCATCGTTCGCGGCGTCGGCGAGCTCCGCGAGGGCAGCGGCGGTGCCGGTGTCCTCCTTCAAGCCGCCCTTGTACGACGTGTGCGAAGCCTTACCCGCTTCCGCGGCGAGATGCATGGCTGCCGTTCGAATCTGAATCTCGACGCTCGTTCCACGTTTCATCGACAACGTCGCCTCGAGCGGCTCACCCACTTTATCGAACGCCACCTTGATGGTGCTGTGGAGAGAGGAGTACCCGTTCGGTTTCGGGTTGCTTATGTAATCCTTCGTCCGTCCGGACACCGTCGGAAACATCGTGTGCACTATTTGCTGCGCGCGATAACACGCCGCGTTTGCAGCTTTCAACGCGCGTGCCTCCATCTCCTCATACGTCGCGTCTGAAAACACTTGACCCACCCCCGGAGGTTCCGCCCCGCTTCCCGGCTGCGGCGTCAAGATGAGTCGCATTCCTAGTAAATCGTGCACTTCCTCTCGCTTTCGTCCATCTCGAATGATCTTCTTCATCGTGGAGTACCGAGACTTGCGACGAGCTAAGACCTTCACCCCACCTCGGCCCATGAGCGCGTTGAGCGTCACATCCGAGTTCAATTTGTCGTTCAAAATCTTTACTGTCTTGTCCAAAATCACCGCGTCGTCGGGACTCTTCGCCGTGAGCCACTCCTCCAACGACGCGTAAGACGTCGGAAACAGAGTTTTGAACGCCAAATCTTCAGACTCGGCGCACAGAGACCCTGTGTTCAACGCGTGCGCCATCGGCGCGTAAATTTGCATCGTTCGCAGAGCCAGCGTCATCCTCTGGATGGGTTCGAGCTCGTCGGCGTTTCGCAGGGCGTCCAAGTTATACGCCAACTCTACCACGACGGCGCGAATGTCGTGAAACGAGAGATAATACGACCTCAAACGTTCCGCTGCGTTTTCATCGTACGACCTCACTCTGCTCGGCACGTCGTGCACTCGTCCCACGTCGTGCGCCAATCGCATGACGCGTTCCCCGAGCACGTCCTCGATCTCATCCAGGCTCACCGTCCCGTGTATCACCGCCTCCCGAAGCAATCCCGCGGATATACACTCCGCATCCATTCCCAAATCCGCCAGCGTCAGCGTCACGTCCACCGCACGCTCGTGCGCGGGCTTACGCCTCTCGCCGTCCCTCGGAATCTGCTGCAACCTCGGAATCGCCAGCGTCAACGCGCTCAACAACATCTCCTCGTTCACCTCCTCCCTCCCGCTCGCCGCCAACCTCGGCGATATCGCGTCCCACGCCGCGACGAAATCCACCACTCTCGACCCTCCCGCACCGCCGAACGTCACCCTCCCGGGCTCGCGGCTCACCTCCATGGATAACCCCCCGGGTCGTCCCCTCTCCTCGCGCGCGTCGCTCGTCGACGTCCCCACCGCGCTCGCCGCGCGCTCGTCGTCACCGTCTCGCATCACCGCTCTCCACGCGCGCCCTCGCATCGGTCTCCCGCGCGTCGTCGTCGTCGTCGTCATCTTCCGCGCGAACCTCCCGCGCGCGCGCCATCTCGAGCCTTCCCTCTCGCGCGTTCCCTCTCGCGAAATCGCGCTCGAGCGCGCCGACGCGACGACCGTCATCGCCCTTCGCGTCTCTCCTCCCTCGAGCGCTCGCTCGCGCGCCTTTTCGCGCGGCGCGGACTGTGGGCGCGCGACGACGTCATCGCGGCGCCACCGCGGCGACCGACCGGAATGCAATGGGAACGCGCGCGCGTCGCGCGTCGTCGGACTTCGTGACGCGCGTCTCGAGCGCGCATCGCGCGTGGAAGTCGTCTCGATCGAACGCGTCGATCGGGACGACGCGATCGAGAGGGAATCGACGCGCATGACGCGCGAGACGGATGACGTCGGGGACGAGGACGCGCGAGCGCGCTCGAACGCGACGCGAGAGGGCGCGCGAGGGGCGTGCGCGGGGACGGTGGCGCGCGCGGTGACGCACCCGATGGATACGGTCAAGGCGCGCGCGCAGGTTCGAGGGCTCGGGAGGGGGAACTCGGCGAACGGGGGGTGGAGAGGATTGTACGGCGGATTCGGCGCCGTCGCCGCGATGGCGCCGGCGGCGTCGGGGGCGTATTTCGTCGGGTACGAGAGCGGGAAACGAGCGTTCGGGGAGTCGGCGTCGGCGAGTGCGTTGGCGGGGATGTGGGCGCAGGCGTTGGCGGGGGTGGTGTACACGCCCATGGACGTGGTGAAGGAGCGACTGCAGACGCAAGGGGCGCTGGCGGAGACGGCGCGGGCGGGGACGTATAGGAATTGGACGCACGCGATTCGCACCATCGCGAGAGAGGAGGGGATGAGAGGATTGTTTCGAGGGTACTGGGCGCAGAATTTCGTCTGGTGGCCGTGGTCGGCGGCGTATTTTATGATTTACGACGGCGCGCGAGGGGCGGCGGCGGCGTCGACGGCGAGCGGCGAGACGTCGCCGACGATGAGTTCGGCGTGCGCGACGCTCGCGGCGTCGACGGCGACGGTGATGACGCATCCTTTGGATTTGGCGAAGACGCGGTTGCAGACGCTCAGGTTTGAGAGCGCGAGTTCGGCGTCCATGCGGAGCGTGCTCGCGCGCGTCGTCGAGCGCGAGGGCGTTCGAGGACTGTTCGCCGGCGTCAACGCTCGAGTCGCCGCCGTCGCCCCGGGCTCAGCCATCAGTTTTTACGTGTACGAGACTTTGAAACAATCGGGTTGGTAGATGATTATAGGCGTAGCTTTTGATTAGTTTGTATAGAAGAGACGTTGGTTTTTTCCGTATTCACACGCGCTATTCTTCTCGCCGTCATTCCTCATCCGCCTCGGTCGATTCCACCACCTCACCGCAGTCGAACCCGTCGACCTCGTCCCAAAACACCAGTCCGCCCGCCATGTGCATCAGGTTATCGACCCCCCATCCCCGCGCCGCGAGCTCGTAAATAGCCATCAACGACGGTGTCTGCACGCCGTTCTCAAAATCCACCCCCGGTTCCCCGATCACGCCGCCGACGTCGTCGTACAGAATCAACGGACTTCCCCACTCCACTTGCGCCGTCAATTCGTCCAAGAAATCCTCATTCTCCGTCACGTTCAGGTATCCGCCGCCCACGCGTTCGGGAAACGCAAACGCGCTCAGCGCCGCCTTCCCCCAATTTTTCGGATCGCTCGCATCAATCGCTCGATAATACTGCGCGTTGATCGCTCCCCAACAGTGCCTCGCCTCATAATCGCTCTCCGGCCGCACGTCCACGAGCGTCCACCCGCCCTCCTCCCCCATCGCCCTCGCGCTCGTCGGCGTTATCTGTTCCAACCCGCTCTCGATCAGCTCCTCTTGCATCAGCCTCCACACCGTCGGTCCGTTGTACGACTCGAGCGGGGGCGACCCATCGGGTCGTAAGAACGGTCCCGGGGTCCACTTCCCGTCCTCACCCACCGCGCGCGCGCGATTCGCGCGTCGTCTCGCGCCGACGATGCGTTCGCGTCCCGACGCGCCCATCGTCGTCATCGCGCGCACGCCCCGCGTTCGAGGCGTCACCATCGCGCGCGCGGTCGCGCGCATCATCCTCCGTCCCTCGGTCGCTCGCTCGCGCGTCCTCGCTCGCTCGCGCGTGGTGGTCTCTCGCGCCCGTTCGTCTCGTCTCCAATCGACAGCGCGCGCCCGGTGGGAACCGATGTCGCCGAGCGCGCGCGCGCGTCTCCCGCGCGCGTCCCCATAGACCGCATCGTCACCGTCGTCTCCATCGTCCACTCGCGATGCTCTCGCGGTCGCGTCGTCGCGTCCTCGCGGTCGCGCTGCGCGCGGCGTCGAGGCGCCCCTTCGATTCGAGATGGGCGTCGACGACGACGACGACGCGCGACCGCGAGGACGCGCGCGCGTCGACGGAGGCGACGATGTCTTCGTTTTCTCGAGAGTGGGCGACGCGCGCCGAGCTCGAGCGCGTGGACGCGCTCGTGGGGGAGGCGAGGGCGCGCTCGGGACGCGCGGCGTCGACGAGCGCGACGCCGCGCGCGCGCGGGGGGGCGACGGTCGACGCGCCGTGGCGAGGAAATCTTCGGTACGACATCGAGGCGTTCGAGGCGTGGTTCATGCGACGGCCGCTTCGCGTGCTGGCGCGAGCGGTGGTGGTGGCGTATGAATTGGGCGGCGTCGCCGCGCGGGTGGCGACGCGCGCGGGCGAGCGTCGACGGCGCGCGCGCGCCTTCACCGAGACGCTCACGAGACTCGGACCGGCGTACATAAAGTTAGGACAGGTGATGTCCACGCGCGCGGACGTGTTTCCGGTGGAATACGTGGAGGAATTGTCGAGATTACAGGACGCGTTGCCGCCGTCTGATGTGCGCGAGAGCGCGCGCGCGCTCGAGCGAGAGCTCGGCGTCTCCCTCGATTTCTTTGAAAGATTCGACGAAACGCCCGTGGCGGCGGCGTCTCTGGCGCAGGTGTACCGCGCGACGCTTCCCGGCGGTCACGACGTCGCCATTAAACTCCAACGTCCGGGTCTCGCCGAGCTCGTCGCGTTGGACGCCGTCATTCTCAGACGTTTCGTCGGCGTCGTCGGCTATTGGAGAAACTTTAAGAGCGACGTGGTCGGCATCGTCGACGAGCTCGTCGGTCGAATATTCGAAGAGATGGATTACGCGCGCGAGGCGAGCAATTGTGAGCGGTTTCGAGAGATGTACGCCGAGGACGGAGACGCGGGCGTCGGATTGGCGGGATTGGTGCGCGCGCCTCGCGTCGTGGCGTCGCTGAGCGGAGCGCGCGTGCTCACGATGGAGTGGGTGGAAGGCGTTCGCCTCACCGATGTGTCCGTCATGCGCGCGCGTGGGATCGTCCCGAACGAAGTCCTCGATCGAGGCGTGCGCGCGTCGTTGCATCAGTTGCTGAGCGCGGGATTCATGCACGTCGATCCGCATCCGGGGAATTTGCTCGTCGCTCAAAACGGCGGATTGACGTATTTAGATTTTGGAATGACGGTGGAGGTTCCCATCGAGACGAGACGCGCGATGGTACGTGGATTGGTAGGATTCGTCAATCGCGATGCGAGAGGGTTGGTGGATGATTTAAAGGCTATGGATTTTCTTCCATCGGGGGTCGACGTCGCCGCCGCAGAGGAGGCGCTTCGCGTCGTCTTCGCGGGCGAGAGCGGGTCCAAAGTTCGCACGAGTAATGATTTCATGGGCGTCGTCTCGCAATTATCCACGGCGCTCATGAAACACGGATTTCGTCTCCCGCCGTACTTTTCGCGCATTTTGCGCGCGTTGGCGGCGTTGGAAGGGACGGCGACGACCATCGACGCGTCGTTTCGCGTCGTCGATAGGAGTTACCCGTTCGTCTTGTCGCGCGTCTTGAGCGATAAAAGTCCCGAGATGCGCGAGAGTCTGCGACGATTGCTCCTCGCAGACGATGGATCGATTCGATACAAGCGATTGATTCGTCTCATTCGCGCGTACGGGGTGGAGACGACGCCGATGGCGTCGTCGGAGCGCGCGGCGAAATCGGACTGTCGACGCGCGCTCGAGCGCGTCGCCGCCGGCGTCGACGAACTCGTCTCGGGCGAACGCGAGACGACGAACGGTGAGGAGGAGGCGAGACGCGCGACAAAAGTCGCGCTGGAGGACGCGATAGCCTTTCTTTTGAGCGAACGCGGTGCGTCCACGCGTCAAAGGCTCGTTGACGACGCCGTGGACGCCTTGGCTTCGCTCCTCGAAGCCGCCGAAGACGCCGCCGAAGACGGTGCCGCCGACGACGACGGCATCACCCTCGACGGCGCCATCGACAGCGCGAGATCCACCCTCGTGGCGCTCGCCGATAATCCCGATCTGTGGATCCCGGTCGTCGGTCGCGTCGCCGCCGCCGCCGACGCGCGCGCCGCACTCTGCGATTCCGCGCGCGTCGCGCGCGCGCGTCTCCGTCGACTCCGACTCGACAGGCTCGCCCTCGGTCGCACCGCGATCGACGACGCGAAAGAATTAGCGAGGAAGATCGTGCACGAGCTCTCTTCGCCGAGTCGAGAGAACCGCGCGCGCGGGTGTACCACATCGTAGAAGAAGACGTCTGTCCCGAACGCATCTGTCCCGAAAAACTGTCCCGACCCCCGTCGTCACCGCTCGCCTCGCCCGCGCGTCGCGCGCGCGAGGCATCGTCGACGAGACACCCTCGCGCGCGTCCTCGCGCGCGTCTCGCGCGCGTCGGCGACGATGACATCGCGTCGCGACGCCATCTTGGCGCGCGCGGCTGCGCTCTCGTCGTCGGATTCAGACGCCGACGCCGACGTCTCCGCGCGCGATGGCGACCGCGCGCGCGCGCTGGGACGTCGTCGACCGACGGTACCGCTGGAGGAGCGCCCCGTTCGACGCGACGCGCCGTATCTCCCGCCGGGAGACCGATCGAGGAGCGCGGGCGCGGGCGCGGCGGCGGCGGCGGCGGCGAACCGAAGCGACGCGGCGTCGACGAGCGGCGCGGAGACGTTTTCGCGCGCCGAACGCGCGGCAAAGGAAGACGCGAGACTGTTGACGCGTCTGCCGGAGTCGGAGCGACCGATGGTGACGCAAGAATTTTCCATGCGCGCGCGGGCCAAGGTGCCGCGCGCGGCGAGACAACGATTTCTCGACGCGCTGACGGCGAAAAAACTTCGCGCGGCGGCCGACGTCGGCGCGAGGGACGACGTGGGGATGGAATGGTTGGAGACGCATCCGGAGGCGCGCGCTCGGGCGGTGCGAGAGGCGATCGAGGAGGAGATGAAGATTCACGCGCGCGCGACGAGCAAGGTGACGTATCGAAATTTAGCGGCGCGGCTCGCGATGCGAGGGGGCGTATCAGAGAAACCGGCGCCGGGAGCGCTGATGCAAGGGTACGGATGCGTGGAGGCGGATTCGATCGATCTGTCGCGCGCGATGCGCGTGCGAGGGGACGCCGTGCGATTCTTTGTCGACGCGTGTAAGCATCGAAGCGGAAACGCGCATCCGCGATGGCTCGAAGAATCCGCGGACGAGGACGGCGAGACGACGAATGAGATCGTCGCGAAGCTCGAGCGACGATCGAGGGAAGAGGAGGAAGAGGAGAACGAGACCGTCTCGCCGGAGGCGGTCGTCGCGAAAGTGTGTCGAGAGCGCGTCGAACGACTCGTGAAGACTGGTTCGTGCGACGCCGCGCTGGCGGGCGTCGTCGAGCGCAAGGCGGTAGAAAAAGTCATGGCGCGTCACGTAAACGCTCGAGACGCGTCGTTCGTGAAGCGAGAACGTAAAAGTATTGAAAAACTCGTGTCGAATCAAGCGAAACGCGAATCATCGCGACGAATGACGTGACTGACGGAATGCAGAATGTGTGTAATTTTAACATAGCGGTACTCTTCATCCGCGGTTTCTCGTCGCGCGCGTGCTCGCTCGAGTGGAACCGTTCGATGTTTTCTTGTTCGCCGCCGCGCGCTTGCTCACGGCCGCGAAGGGGATGGAGGGTGGCGGCGTCGCGTCCGCCTCTCGTCTCGTCTGTCCGTTGGACGTCTTCGAGCCGACGGGGCGAAGCTCGACCAGAACGACTTCTTCCCCTTCGAGAAAGACCGGCTCCGGCTTGGCCCATCGCTTGATGCCCGTCTTACACTTGGGAACGGAGATGAGCTCGCTGTGACCCGCGTCTTCGGCGTCGATGGAAATTTCGTTGAACGCGGCGTCGAATCGAAAGTCGATTTCGTCCATACTCTCCACTCGAGGGAGTCGAATGAGGACGTCCACACCGTTCTGTTCGGGCACCTTCATGATGGTGTACGTGGCCACGGTTTCATCGGAGGGAACGATGAAAATGTCTCGCAAAATTGCGATTGCTATGATGCTCAAGATGATGGCCCAGAGACCGTCGGCGAGCTTGGCGGCGAGTTCTTCGACGGTGTACGCCGACGCGTTGAACGGCAACTTGGCGATCACATCTGCAGGAAGATTGAGAATCAAAGTCGCGAGCTTAGTGCCCACGCTCTTCGCCGTGGCGGCGCGCACTCGCTGTGTCCAGGGAATGAATCGCTTGTGGTAGCTCTTGTGCAACGCGCTGTAAATGCGCACGACTTCTCCCTTGACGGGGGCGACGATCTTGTTGAGGATTCCGACGGTGGAGATTTTGGAAACCACGTGACGCCACAACGAAGAGCCCTCTTCCATGAGATCGAGCGCTCGCATGGCTTGTCTCGTCGAAAACTTTTTGGGCAACTTTTTCGGAGCCTTGCCCGTCTTCATCTTTGCGTCGTGAATCTTCCGCGCCTCCTTCAAGTCAGCCTTGAGCTCCTTCAACACCTTCATCTTTTTCGGAATCTCGCCGACGTGTTTGGACACTTTGCCCACGGCGTCTTTACCCGCGTTGACAACCTTGGGAATGTGCTCGTTCGCAGCGTTGACAACCTTGACGGTTTGTTCCTTGCCGACTTCGACCACCTTTTTCGTTTTCTTCTCCACGGCATCGACCACCTTGGGAATGTTCTCCTTGCCGAATCGCACCGCTTCCGCGGTCTTCTTCTGGCCGAATCGCACCGCTTCCGCGGTCTTCTTCTGGCCGATCTCAACGACTTCTTGCGTCTTCTTCTTCCCCACTTCAATGGCCTGCGCCGCGCGTTGTCGCGCCGGTTCTGTGCGCCGTTGAAACCACACCGGCACCCACGCCTCCTCCGCCGTCAACAATTTTTCCTCCAGCATCTTCACCCGCAACGAATCCCTCTGCTTCGTTCGCGCGAGTTCATCCCTCAGGGTTTCAATCTTTTCCTCCAGCGCTCGCGTCTCCGCCGCTCGCCGCGTCTCGGTCGCCTTCGCGTCCGCCGCCGCCGCCGAGAGCTCCGACTCCGCCGCCGACAGCGCCGCGTTCATCCGTTTCATCTCCTTCGCCGCCCATTTCGCCTCCTCCGCGCGCGTTCGCATCTCTCCCCGAATCGTCGTCACCTCCTCCGCCCTGGCCGCGGCGTCCGACTGAAACGCGTCTCTCTCGCGCTCGGCGCGCCGCAGCCTCGCCGCCGCCGACTTCTCCGACGTGCATCCCACCGCGCACTCCTGCGCGAACGCGCAGTTCACGCCACAGAGCGCGACGAGAAGCGCCAGAATAACGCTCGAGACCGCGCGCGCGCGACGCGCCATCGTCCCGCCTCTCCGCGCGACGCGGTCGCGCGCGGATGAGATGCGCACGATCGAGATCTTTCGATCTTCGATCGGCTCTTCGTCTCGCGCGCGACCGCGTCGCGCGGCGTTCGTCTCGCGCGCTCGCGCGCGTGAACTTTTTCGGCGGTCGTCGCGCGCGTGAATCCGACGCGTCGCGGTCGTCGCGCGCGAGTCTCTTTGTGAAGAATCCGCATTCCCGCGCGCTCGCGGTGACGACCGGCGACGAGCGCGCGCGCGCGGCGACGACCGGCGACGAGCGCGCGCGCGCGAGGCGCTCGGGGACGACCGGCACCGACGCCGCGCGCGCGCGTCATGGCGGAGGATCTGAGGAAGAAGCGCGAGGCGTACTTCGCGGAGTTGGCGCACGCGGAGGCGGCGCGCGCGAAGAAACGAACGGCGGCGACGCGCGGGAGGGCGGCGACGCGCGATGGGGACGGAGGCGAGCGAGAGGAAAAGAGATCGCGCGCGGTGGGTGCGACGGCGGCGACGGGACGCGCGAGAGGGTGCGGCGTGCTGAAGACGAGTGGATTGGCGATGCGGCGCGGGACGGCGCCGGCGGCGACGAAGACGGGCGGGGAGGCGAAAACGGGCGAGGGTGGGGGTGGAAAGACGATCACGGAGATTCCGAAAGCGCCGAAGGGGGATCCGTGTGATTTAGATCTGGAGAGACACGACGTGCGTCGGTTCGCAAAGGTGAGGTTGCCTCGGGACGTCGTCGGCGGGAGCGAGGCGCGCGCGCAAATATTTCCAAACGGACCGGTGGTGCGATTCACGGTGCCCGTGGACGCCGAGGGAGGGGAAGAGGTGGAGTTTGCGGTGGACCCGTGGACGGCGGACGATGTGCCACCGAAACCGCCGGGTGGGGCTGGTGTGGAAGAAGACGAGGAGGCTCCGCCGCCTCCGCCGGGCGAGCCGCCGGCGGCTCCGTGGACGGCGTTCGGCGGAAGAGTGCCGCCGCCTCCGCCGCCGCCTCCGGTGGGCGCGGTCACGGGGACGATGGACGTTCCACCACCGCCGCCTCCGGTGAGCGCGGTCACGGGGACGATGGACGTTCCACCGCCGCCGCCGGGATCGCCGTGAGCGTAGCGGGAAGCCGCGAGCGTAGTAGGAGCGTAGAGTTTGTGTCGGTGAAGAAAATGTGAAATTTCAGCGCATTCGTGTATCTGTGTCCATCATCTTGATCTCGCGTCGGTCGCTCTACTCGCTCGAAGGCGCCGGCGCGGGAGCCGCGGAAGGCTCTTCCATCGGGTAATCTTCGTCGAGCTCTTCCACGGTGAGGTCGAAGTCGTCGGCTCCGTACGGTTCGGGCGCGGCTTCCGGCGCCGGCGAGGGGGCCATCGATTCGTCGTCTTCGTCTCTCAACGCGTCGCGAGCGCGCTCGATGCGAGCCTGTTGCTCGGGCGTCAGTTCGCCATCACCATCGATCGGAAGCAAAACGCCATCGATGATGTGAACGACGCTTCCGCACGCCGGAATGTCCGCCGCGACTATTCTCGCTTCGCTTCCGACGCCCTTCAAGAACACGTCACCCTTCCACGCGCTCACTTCCAACGCCGCGGATGAATTCGTAAAGATTCGCGAGAGAGCCGTCGGAAGAAATTCACCCTTCGCAGCCTTCGCGCGGAGCTGCCCCCAATTGAGACGTTCATCCGGCACGGCGTGGTACGCGACGACGAGCGCTTTGATTTCGTCGTTTGAAAACATCTTCGAGAGGCCCTCTTTGAAATCGGCGTACCCTCCCCACGCCGCGAACGATTGGATCGCTTCGTTCGACGGCGCAAAGAACGTGTCCGTCGCCGTTTCGTTGTTCAGCGCGTCGCGGATTCGAGGCAAGTCTTTGATGGCTTCCCTCAGCGAGCTCAGCATGGGAGTGGATTCGACGACGTTCAACATGGTCTCGCACGGCGCGTCCTCCTCTTGCAACAACTTTCGACCGTAGTATCGGAACCGTCTTCGAAAGGGACGAGCGACGACAGCGGCACCGCCGTACGTGTTGAATCCATCGTATCCGTACGAGTATCCGCCTGGAAAGGAGCGTGGGCGAGACGCGCGCGTCAGTCAGTCTCACAGAACGCGGACGCGGACGTCTCATACCGTAGTACACCACAGCCTCAACCGGGGCGCAGAGCGCGCCGAGGATGAATAGAGAGAGGATCTTCGAGTTTTCTCTTACGGACATGTTCGGTCGTCGTCGCGTCGCGCAGTGATGACGCTGGCATCAGTCTCGTCCCGTCTCGTCTCGTCGCCATCGGAACCTTCGGAACGCGACGTCGGCGAGCGACTCGCCGCGGGCGCTTCTCCTCCATCGTGTGACTACCGTTTCAATTACAAGAGAACGGCGCCTCAATCGCAGAGTCGGCGCCATACGTATAAATACTCCGGTCGTCCTCGCGCGTAAAGCTCTTCCGGCACGCGCGCGAGGGATACTTGCTCAAATTTCCCCGTCGGCGCGAGCAAATTCTTCACAATCTCTGGACTCAGCGCGTACGGTGGTCCGCCCTCGAAATCACCGCAAGGAAACACGAGAGACACGAGGACTCCACCCGGTTTGATCACGCGCGCGTACACGTCCGCCCACTCTTTCCTTTTATTCGGGTCGATGGCGCACAAAAACGTACAGTCGTACGCCGCGTCGAACCGCTCCTCTTCCAAAACGTCGTACTCGAAAAAATCCCTCACCACGACCTCGACCTCGCTCCCACTCGGAATATTCTCCGTCTTCAACCGCGCCGCGCACGCGTCCCGAGCCGTGGCGCTAATCTCCAACCCGACGACGCTCGAGAAGCCCGCGCGCGCCAACGACGCCAACGCGTACCCTCTCCCGCACCCCGGCACGAGCGCGCGCCCGTCCCCGATCGCCACCTCCCCTCGATCCAACATCACCTGAAACCCCGGTTCGGTGCGTCGACAATCGAACGCGTCGCCCTCGTCGATCCCGTTCGCCCACATGCGCTCCCAATCCGTCCCACCGCGCCCGTTCGCGAACGCCGACGCCGCGGTCGACGTCACGCGCGCGCCCTCCTCCGCGTCACCACCACCGCGCGTCATGACCGACGCGCGTCGAGACGTCCGGCGGATTCGCGTCGCGGCGCCCACGCCCACGCGAACTCGAACAGCCATCGACTGGGGACCGCGCGCGCGCGCCCGCGCGCGCGACGCGTCTCGACGCGTCCGCGACCGTGCATCACGCGGTAAACGGTGGTACGTATGACGTATTACAGTATTACGACGGCGTCGAACGAAAACACACAAAATCCCGACGCCGAGCGCGTCGAGCGTCGTCGGCCGGACGGAGGTGGTTGGACGCGTCCGTTAGGGCACCGATCGCACGTTCGCACTCCCCCTCGCCGTCTCGCGACGACGGAGAACGAACGAACGCCGATCGACGCGAACGAAACGCGACAAAAAAATTCTACCCTACCCACCCCGCGCTCGATCAGTTTTTCGATTGGCACGCGCACGAATCGCACGGGCATCGACACCGCTCGCGCCCGCAGCTCTTGTGCCCGCAGGCGCCGCAGGTGGTGGCGTTCGCGCACGCGCACCCACCGGGGGCGCACGCGCAGCTTCCGGCGCACTTATCGCACGCCATGACGCGAAAAAAAACGTAAAAATTCGGTGCGTTCGTTCGTTCGCTCGCGAGTCGTCTCGCGCGCGCGTGAATGCGGCGACGCACCACCGACGCAAATCTGACGAGGATTCGATCGATTCCGTCTCGAGACGCGTCGTGTCGTGCACGACGAGTCATGACTCGAGAAAGTCCCCACCATCCACCCGCGTGCCTCGAGGTGCCGACGGTCGGTCGCGGTCGGTCGCACGAGGGGGGACGCCTCCCGACAGGTCATGACTCGAACCGAGCCCCTCCACGCCGCGACCACACGTACTCGGAGGTCAAAACCTCCCGTGTGTCCCCGTCCGATGCACGGTGCATGCATACAAAAAAACACCACATCATCGTATAGTACATGGGAGTATGCATCGTCCACTACGGTACGCGCGACCGAACACGTGCGACATGCGATATAAATCGGACGCGCGGACCCCCGCGCGCGGCGGCGCGACGGGGACGATCGGCGCGTCAGATCTCGTCCACCGTTCGATTCCACGACCGACGACGACGGACGCGTCCGTGCGCGTGACTCGAGAGCGACAGACGCGCGCGCGACGCGACTCGCGCGCGCGGACGGCGCGTGTCTCGAGCGCGCGACGAAAACCCGCGCGAGAGGGGCGAATCGATCGAGATCGAATCGATCGAATCGCGCGAGAATTTGATCGAATCGAATCCGTCGTGGACGGCCGAGCGAGATGGCGGGATGCGCGAAGATGACGGTGGCGGTGTTGCGGGAGGAGTTGAAGTCTCGCGGGCTGGACGCGACGGGGCTGAAGGCGGTGCTCGTCGCGCGATTGGAGGAAGCCATGGCGGGCGAGGGCGAGGGCGAGGGCGCGGACGCGGCGGACGCGGCGGACGCGGCGGAGGAGGAGGACCGAGCCGAGGCTGAAGAGGAAAAGGAAGAAGAAGAAGAGGCGGAAGAAGACGACGTTCGAGCGAAGGCTGATGAGATGGCTGATAAGGCGATCGAGGATCACGCGGAGAATGAAAAGAAGCGCGAACGCTCGCCGGAGCGCGACGACGCGCCCGAGGCGCAGCGCGCGCGCGTGGAGAGCGATGCTCCCACCGCGGTGGATGCGGCGGCGGCCGGTGGTGAACGTTTGACGAAGGATGGTCACAACTTTGCCCTGTACGATTTGCCGGATGGTCAAGTGCGCAGAGACGTGCCGACGCAAGGGAACGAGGGGCGCATCATCGGTCGCGGCGGGTCGAAGATTCGCGAGTTGCAGGATCGATTCCGCACTCGAATCACCATGAACCGTCCCGCGGCGTTGGCAGAAGTCGTTGGTATGTTGGAACACGTCAACGATTGCGCCGACGAGATCACTCGCATCGTCGAGGATGGTAACATTCGCGAGGCGGCGGAGCGCGCCGGTCAACCGGTGGCCACCGGCGCGTACAGCTCGTACGGCGGCGGCGGCGGCGGAGGATTCGGTGCTGGCGGTGGCGGTGGCGGTGGCTTCAGCGGTCACATGGAAAGCGTCCCGTGCGAAGGTCAAGAAGGCCGCATCATCGGCCGCGGCGGCGAGAACATCCGTCGCGTCGAGTCGCAAACCGGTACCCGCATCAAAATGAACCGCGTCGCCAACGTTGCCGAGGTGTACGGTACGCCGCAACAATGCGCCGAAGCGATCCGAATGATTCAAGAATACATTCACACCGCGCCGAACCGAGGTGGTGGTGGTGCTAGTTTCGGCCAAGGCGGGTACGGCCAGGGCGGGTACGGCGGCGGGTACCAACAGCAAGGTGGCTACGGTGGAGGTTACGGTCAGCAAGGCGGTTATGGTGGTGGATACCAACAGCAAGGCTACGGTCAACAGGGCGGCTACGGTCAGCAAGCCTACGGTGCGCCCGCGGCCGGCGCCGGCGCCGGCGGTCCTCTTCCGCACGGTTGGGAAGAAGTCAACCCTGGTAACGGAGGACCGGTTTACTACTGGAACACCGTGACCAACGTGACGCAATACGAGCGCCCGACGAACTAGGTCGCACGATTTATTAGACGACGGTTTCTACCAAAAGGAATCATCTTACAATTCTTCGTGCCTACAAATACAGTCCAGTGTCGCGTTCGCGCACTCTCGCGAATGATGCTTTCGATGCGAGCGAGCGAGCGAGCGAGCGAGCGCCTCTCCAACTTAATAAAATCATTCACTCTTCTCGTCTTCGACCAGAAACTCTCGAGGCATGACCGTGCCTCGCCGTCCTTTAAACTTCCCCATGATCCCGGGTTTGCCTCCGGCGACGGATTCGATCATTTCGTCCCCCGAGGCGTCGACCCAAAAAGCGCCCTCGACGAGCTTGTGCATGCTCCACGCGAAATCCGCGCGTGATTCGACGTATTTCGTCGCCGCCACGAATTCTTCTCTCGTCAGTCTCGATTGACCACGCTTCGTCGCGCTCAACACCACGTTTACGGGGGACTCGATGACTGGAAAACTACACACGGGTCCCACTCGAGTCTCCAGTCGACGCGCAAACTCTCGCACGGACGCCCTCGCTCGGGATCCTCGAACACCGTTAAACATATTTAATACGACGCTTCCATCGTCCTTGAGGGCGTCGTGACAACTCTGCAAGAATGCTTCCCCGCTCACGTGTTCGGGTATCTCTCCGTCGCCGTCAAAGGCGTCGAGAAAGATGACGTCCACCGATCCCCGCTCAACGTCTCGCATCGCCTCGGCGCAATCTCCCACTATAACGTTCATCATTTCCTGCCTCCCTCTCGCCCGAACCGACCGCTCGCTCGTCGTAAACTCGACCCTCAAACATTCCCTCGCCGCCTCCACGACGACAGGATCGAGCTCCACCGCCTCCACCTCACACGCAGGATACTTCAGTTTCGCGAACGCCGGCGCCGCTCCCGCCCCTAACCCGACGTACAAAAACTTCACCCCGTGCACCGCCTCTCTCGCGCACAGATCCACCCCTCTGTGCGCCACTCCGCCCGTCGCCGCCGCCGTCATCACCCGCAGATACTCAAACGGCAACGCGCTCGCGTCCGCCCTCGCCTCCTCGCCCTCCCCTTCGACGACGTACGCCAACCCTTGCTCGACATCATTAAACCGCAACGACCGCCACGGTCCGAACGCGCGCACGCGCACCGTCCCGTTCGTCTCGCTCGCGCGTTCGAACGCCGCGCGCTCGTCCGCCGGGTCCCACTCCAGGTACGCCGCCTCGGAGCGCGCGCGGTCCTCGTCGCGGTCGAGCGCGTCGAGCGCCCGCTCGGCGGCGGTGAAAAACCATCGCCCGGGCGCGAACGCACCGTCCCGCGCGGCGCGCGACGCGACGGTGGGTGCGCCGCGCGCGCGATGGGCGTCGGCGGTGAAAAACCACGGCGCGCGCGCGTGCGCGCGAGACGCGCGCGAGACGCGCGTGCGACGCGCGCGGTGGACGCGCGCGAACGCGAACGCACACCGCGCGTCTCGCGCGCGTCTCGCGCACGCGCGCATGGCGACGCGCGTCGACGCGTGACGACACGCGCGCGAGGGGAACGGCGCTCGATGAAAGGGAACGCGCGCGCGCGCAGCCGCACATCGCGACCGGCGTCGAGAGTCGAACGCGTTTCCATCGCGGTCGCGGTGCGCGCGCTCGAACGTGATGTCTGCGATGCGTCGAGACCTGTCGGAGACGTACGAACCGGCGAGCGGACCGACGAGCGCGCCTCGAGTGTTGGGATGCGGCAACTTTGGCACGGCCAAGCTCATGCGAAGGAAAGCGACGGGGGAGCTGGTGGCGATCAAATACATCGAGCGAGGGGCGAAGATCGATGAGAACGTCAAGCGTGAGCTCGTGAATCATCGGTTGTTGACGCACCCGAACATCGTGAGGTTCATAGAGGCGGTGGTGACGGAGAAGCACTTGGCCATCGTCATGGAGTACGCGAGCGGCGGGGAACTGTTCGATCGGATTTTGAAAAAGGGGAGGTTCGAGGAACCGGAGGCGAGGTATTTCTTTCAGCAGCTCATATCTGGCGTGGCGTATTGCCACGCGAAAGGGGTGGCGCATAGGGATTTGAAATTAGAAAATACGCTCGTGCACGGGGAGAGCGTGCCGCGCCTGAAGATTTGCGACTTTGGATATTCCAAGAATTCTCTCATCGATAGCGATCCGAAGAGCACGGTGGGGACGCCGGCGTACATCGCGCCGGAAGTATTGGAGCGGAAACCTTACGATGGCAAGATGGCGGACGTGTGGTCGTGCGGGGTGACGCTCTTCGTGATGTTGTGCGGACGGTATCCGTTCGAGGATAAACGCAAGCCGCGCGATTTCAGAAGCACGATTTTGAAGATTCGTAGCTGTGATTACGCCGTTCCGTCCGGGGTGAGACTGACGAGAGGATGCTTAGACTTGATTCAACGGATTTTCGTCGTCGACACGGCGCAAAGAATCGATATACCGGGCATTCAGGCGCACCCTTGGTTTCTCACCGATTTGCCTGCCGAGCTCGTGCGCGGCGACTTTTCTCAGCTCGAGAGCGAGACGAGCCCGACGAGTACGATGTCCATCGAGGAAATACACGCGATAGTAGAAGAGGCGAAGATTCCATACGGTGGTACGGGTCGTGACTCGGTGGAAGACGGAGATCACGACATGGTGACAAGCGGTGAGTTCGACGACGACGACTTTTGAGGCGTCGACGCGTCGCCCCCCCTCCCCCGGAGTTCCGAGTCTCGCGTGGCGTGTAGGACGAACGGGAACACGATTAGAGTTATGAGTAATGCAGACTAGTCTGTTTCTCGTTACAAGGCGCAGCGCACGCCCGTTTTCCTTCTAAAAAATCTCCACTGCCCCTCCGGGCGGCGGACGCCTCGACCCCTATCCAATTAATCGTAAAACCAATTTAGAGCTTGATTTCCACATCAACGCCGGACGGAAGCTCAAGACCCATGAGCGCATCGATGGTTTGCGCCGTCGGGTTGTGCACATCGATCAATCGGTGGTGCGTGCGCGTCTCAAAGTGTTCCCGGCTATCCTTGTTCACGTGCGGCGAGCGCAAGACGCAAAAGATGCGTCGCTTCGTCGGCAACGGCACCGGGCCGGAGATGCGCGCCTCCGTCGACTTGGCCGCCTCGATGATCTTATCGCACGCGTTATGCATGTGGTTCGTCTCAAACGAGCGAAGACGGATGCGAATCTTGGACGCTTGCACGGCAGCCTGCGCCAAGGGCGGAAAAACCAATCGAGCTCAGTCAGTCTCAGTCTCTTCGTGTCCAGTCACCCCACGCGCGCGCGTCGCCCGTGGGTTTCCCGGACGCCGCGCGCGTCCACCTCGGCGCGCGCCCCGCGCGATCGAACGTAAAAATAATACCCATCGCGCGCGTCGAGGCGTCTCGCCACCTCCCGCGCGCCGCGCGCGCGATGCGTCGACGTCGCGCGCGCCGTCGCCGCCCTCGCGCCCAGGGTCTCGTCGAATGAATGAATTCGCGCGCGCACGCACCGCTTGCGCCGTCGTCGCGCGAGGTTTGGTCTGCGAACGAACAGGAAATAATTTTTTCACGTCAGTCTTCCCGTTCGCGATGAACGTCGTCGTCGTCGTCGTCGCGCGTCTCGAACGCGCGCCGTCTCTCGACGTCACTCGAGGGTTTCGCGAGCTCGCGCGCGTCGGCGCGCGCACCGTCGCGCGCGATCGCGCCGGTCCCGCGCGGAGCGCGGAGGTAGATTGCGTGGTAAACATGGTCGTCGGCGCGGACATCTCGGCGTGCGTTCGACGCGAGCGCGGCGGCGTGTGCGGGGGCGCGCGCGCGGAACGGCGCGCGCGGGGGCGGGCGCGTGGAATGGCGCCTCGCGAGGTGGTGTGGTATGGTGTGGTCGATGAGTCATGACCCATCAAGAGTCCCTCGGTGGCGGCACACGCGTGGAACCTCGCGCGCGAGTTCGAGACGCGGCGTCGGAGGACGATGGCGACGATGGACGAGCGAATCGACGGTGCGCGCGACGCGAGGTGGCGACGTGAACGCGTTCGATTCTCGACGCGCGCGATGCGTGACGCGCGCCGCGGTGGATTCGACGGGGAGACTGACCGGATGGGCGTCGCTGTTGGATGTTTTTGAAATCGCAAAGCGCTCGTGTTGCGCCTGCACGACATCGAGGCGGTGAAGTTTGGTGAATTTAAGCTCAAGTCGGGCATCATGTCCCCGATTTACGTCGATCTTCGCGTCATCGTGTCGTATCCGGACGTGTTGACGTCCGTGGCGGAGTGCATGTGGGACGTGCTCTCGGCGAACGGGGCGACGTTCGATAACATGTGCGGCGTGCCGTACACGGCGCTGCCGATCGCGACGTGCATGTCTCTGTCGCATAACATTCCGATGTTGATGCGTCGCAAGGAGGTGAAGGCGTACGGGACGAAGAAGCAGATTGAGGGCGCGTTCGAGGCGGGCCAAACCTGTCTCTGCGTCGAGGACTTGGTCACGTCCGGGGCGTCGGTGATGGAGACGGTGGAGCCGTTGGAGAACGTCGGCTTGAAGGTGAAGGATGTGGTCGTGTTGATCGATCGCGAACAGGGAGGTGAAGCGCGACTGGCGTCGAACGGCCTTCGTCTCCACTCCGTGTTGCCGTTGTCTCGCGTCTTGAAGACTTTGGAGGCTGAGGGTAAAATGAGGTGCGCGCGCGACTCGCTGCGAATCTACCCGAACGACCGTCGCGAGGGCGTGCTTCAGTCTTCTCGTTTGCGCGACTTCTACGCGTTCTCGAATTTTCATGCACGCAACATAGAATCTCGGTAGCTCCGTATTCCTTTCCCTCGGCGAGTCTGCTCATGATTCGCCGAGGTGGATATGCACCGACATCTCGAGCGCGCCGTCGCGCGTCAGCAAAGAATATCATGACTGACTCTCACGCTTCGTTCGTCATCGTTTCGATCGCAGCTCCGAACTCGTACAAAAAGTGAAGGACTTCATCGCGGCGAACCAAACCATGCCCGTCGCCGGCGCAGAAGCGAAGAAGCCGACGCGCATGTCGTACACGGCTCGCTCCGAGCTCACCGACAACGCGTGCGCCAAGCAGTTGTTCAACTTGATGGAGACGAAAAAGACGAACTTGTGCGTCGCCGCCGACGTGACTACGGCGAAGGAACTCCTCGAAATGGCTGAAATTCTCGGTCCAGAAATCTGCATGCTCAAGACGCACTGCGACCTGTACCCGGATTTCACCGAATCGTTCGGAGAGCAGCTCATGGCGATCGCGGCGAAGCACAACTTCATGATCTTCGAAGACCGTAAGTTTGCCGACATCGGTAACACGGTGGTCGGTCAATACAGTAGCGGTGTGCACAAGATTGCGGACTGGAGTCACATCACCAACGCGCACATCGTCCCGGGTAGCGGCATCATCGACGGGTTGAAGTCCGTCGGTCTTTCCAAGGGTCGAGGTTTGCTCTTGCTCGCGGAGATGAGCTCCAAGGGCACGATGGCCAAGGGCGACTACACGGAAGCCGCCATCGGTATGGCGGCGCAGCACCCGGACTTTGTCATGGGTTTCATCTCCACCAACCCAAAGGCGTGGAAGGCGGAGTGGAGCAAGGGCTTGATCAACATGACTCCCGGCGTGCAATTACAAGTGGGCGGTGACGCTATGGGTCAGCAATACAACACCCCGCACAATGTCATCGTTGAAAATGGTAGCGACGTCATCATCGTCGGTCGTGGCATCTACAAGGCGGCTGATCCTGCGGCGGCGGCGAAGGAGTACCGCGCCGCGGGTTGGGAAGCGTACCAAACGTCCATCGAGTAGACTTTTGTAACGTTTAGTTTAACAACCGTCGGTTTTCTTATTTACAACGTATCATGACTACGTGTCCGACTCACGAGAACAATTTCTTGACGGAAATGTTCTTCTCGCTATCCTTTTGCATCACCTTCGAAACAGCCATTTCAAAGTCCTCTTGCGTGACGTGAACCCTACGCTCTCTAAGAGCAAACATACCCGCTTCAGTACACACCGCCTTGGACTCCGCTCCCGAAGCGCCGTTCATCTTGCTCGCGATCTTCTTGAGATCGATACCGCGAACGAGGTTCATCTTTCGGCTATGAATCTTGAGAATGTCGACGCGGCTATCCTCGGACGGGTTCGGGAACTCGATTTTACGGTCGATGCGGCCCGGACGAAGAAGCGCTTGATCGAGAATATCGAGGCGGTTCGTCGCCATGATGACCTTGATCTTATTCGTCGCCTCAAAACCGTCGAGTTGGTTGAGCAACTCGAGCATCGTGCGCTGCACTTCGCTGTCGCCGCCGCCGCCTCCTCCGCCCGAGTCGCGAGCGCTACCGATGGAATCCACCTCATCCATAAAGAGAATACTGGGTGCGTGCTCGCGAGCCATGACGAACAATTCGCGAACCATTCTCGCACCTTCCCCTATGTACTTTTGAACTAATTCCGAACCGGAAACCCGAATGAAACAGCAGTCGGTGTGATGCGCCACGGCTCTCGCCAAGAGCGTCTTACCGGTGCCCGGAGGACCGTACAGGATGACGCCCTTCGGTTGCGCGATACCGAGCGAATCGAAAAGTTCGGGGTGCTTGATCGGTAACTCCACCACCTCTTTGATTTCCTTCACCTGTTGATCCAAACCACCGATCATATCAAAGGTAGAATCCGGCACCTTTTCCACCTTCATCAACGACACGAGCGGGTCGATGTTCGACGGCAGGATGACGTGAAGCGTGTACGAGTCATTTCTCAACGCCACTCGCGTCCCGGGCGTCAATTTCGTCACATCGATACTCTTATCCATGTCACAGACGTATTTTCCCTCCGGATGCACCTGCACGCGCGCGAAAATCTCGTCAGTCTCCCTCTCTC
>VIBD01000014.1:0-51221 GCA_009618245.1 Ostreococcus sp. SAG12 | reverse complement strand
CGGTCGGTCGGTCGGTCGGTCGGTCGGTCGGTCGGTCGGTCGGTCGGTCGGTCGGTCGGTCGGTCGGTCGGTCGGGGAGAGACGCGCCGCGCGCGGGAGGCGCGCGCGTGACGTCGTGACGTCGCATGGGTCGCGTGGGCGGTCGAAGGAGAGGCGCGGGACGACGCGGACGCGTCGACGACGGCGCGTTCGAGACGACGACGACGACGACGACGAGCGATGAGCGATGAGGCGATGAGGCGGCGATGATGGTTTCGGCGCGCGTATGTGTGTATCATCAGACTACTTGACGTACAGTTTCACCGTGCGATCGAACCCACCCGTTAATAACCCGTCCCCGCACAGGTCCAACGACGTAATCTTGGACGCGGTTAACGTTCCCGCGTTGTTGTCTATTCTCTTGTTTAACGCGAAATCCCTTCCCGAGTAGACGTTCACGAACCCGTCGTAGCCCGAACTCGCGAAAAAGGCGCCGTCGGACGTCGTCTTCTCGTATCTGACGCACGAAATCAACCCCTGGTGACTGGGGCACGTGTACAGGCACTCCCCGTTCTTTCTCAAATCCCACGCCTTGACGGTTCGGTCGTCGCTCCCCGTGACGATGTGATAGCCGTTGGGGGAAAAGTCAACGCTCAGTATTTGTTTCACGTGACCTCTGAGGACGCTCAGAGACTTACCGTTGCGTAAATCCCACACGCGACCGACGGCGTCGAGACCGACGGACGCGGCGAGGGATCCGTCGGGGTGAAACGCGACGTCGTACACCTCCTTCGAGTGTCCCTCTTGGCACAAGAGCTCGTCTCCGGTCTCGACGTTCCACAGTCGCCACGTCGCGTCGAAACCCGCGGTGGCGACGTACTTGTTCATGCCGTGAAAACAAATCTTTCCGCACCGCGCCGCGTGTCCCTTGAACTCTCTGACGCGAGAGCCGTCGCTCGCATTCCAAATCGCCGCCGTGCCGTCCGCGTGCGACGTCGCCAACAACGACGCCGCGGCGTCTACGCCCGTGATTCTGTGATCGGTCGCCCTGATGACGAGATCCGACGTCAACTTTCCAGATTTCGCGTCGCACGTCCACCGCCTCGCCTCGCCGCTCCAACTCGCGCTCACCGCGCCTCGACCCTCGTCGAAAAACTTCACCCCGCACACCGGTCGAGAGTGATCACCGATCTCCGAACACTGCGCCTGAAACTTCGACGTCGTCGCCACCGCCGCGTCCATCCGCGCCGTTCGCTCGTCTCGCGCCGACGACGTCCCGCCGCCGCCGCCGCCGCCGCCGCCGCGCGCTCTCGCCGCGCGTTCCCCCCCGTTTCGCCTCGCCGCCCTCGGCAACGAAAACTCCGCCACCTCGATCCTCGCCTCGAGCAACGCGCTCGTCCCTTCCGTGTAAAACACCTCTCGCTGACGTTTCCCCGCCCCACCCATCGTCTCGTCCTCGTCCTCGTCCTCGCCGCGCGCGTCGTCGCCCTCCTCCAACTCGCCCCCGTCCCTCGCGTCCAACGCCGCCAAGACGCTCCGCAAACGATCCCTTCGATCCTCCGCGCGCTCACCGAACAGCGTCACCGGTTCCCGCATCTTCCGCAGCCGCTTCCGAACATCCGAATCGTTCGTCGGCGCGTGCGTCGCGCGTAATCGTCGTCGAGACTCGAACGAGCGCACGAGCGCCTCGCGTTGGGTTTTCGCCGTCGTCATCATCGTCGACGCCTCCTCGAGCGTCGCGTCGTCGAGCGTCGCATCGTCAACGTCCATGCGCGTCGCGCGGGCGCGCTCGCGGCGTCGCGCGGTCGTCGCGCGCGGGACGAACGCGCGCGAGGGTGTGATGAAAAAATGTCTTCACTTTGCGTCGTCGTCGCGCGCGTCGATGACGACGACGGAGGAGGACGACGATGGATCTCTCGCGCGCGCGCTCGAAGAGATACGACTCGCGATGACGCGCGCGTCCTCGTTCGCGGCGTCTCGCGGTCGAGGGTGCGAGGACGAGGCGATGGACGGTGAAGAGGAGAAGAGCGGCGGCGGCGAGCGCGACGACGACGACGACGGCGAAAGCGACGACGACGGGACGTGGGAGTCGGAGAGCGAGGAGGGAGAGGCGAGGGATGACGGTATCGACGCGAAACTGGACGCGCTGGACGCGCTGGACGACATGCGCGCGCACAGAGGGGAGGACGCGGGGACGCGAGACGCGAGTCGCGCGCCGGGCGCGGCGACGACGCGTCTGACGAAACACGCGAGCGGAGGAGTGCGTCCGAACGCGAACGGGGGGGTGGGGAATAAGACGCGCGCGATCGGGACGACGGTGAGGACGACGAGGACGACGGATCGAGAGGGTACGCGAGGACCGGGACGCGGGAGGAGAGACGCGGCGGGGGACGGCGGCGAAGAGAAGACGAACGCCGCGAGGCGTCGTCAACGCGCGGTGAACGACGCGGTCCGAGAGGCGGTGAAGCGTCAGGATAAGCTCGGGGTGTTGAATAAGGATAAAGAGGACCGTGCGACGGTGGAACAGGCGCTGGATCCGCGAACGATGCTGATTTTGTTTAAAATGTTGAGTCGCGAGACGTTTACGGAGATTCACGGGTGCGTCTCCACGGGGAAGGAGGCGAACGTGTATCACGCGCGGAAAGCGCCGACGGAGGAGTCGCCCGAGGCGCGAGATTTCGCGGTCAAGGTGTATAAGACGTCCATCCTGGTGTTTAAGGACAGAGACCGGTACGTGAGCGGCGATTGGCGGTGGCGAAACGGGTACAGCAAGAAGAATCCGCGGAAAATGGTGCAGACGTGGGCGGAGAAGGAGATGCGAAACCTCATACGCTTGAAAGAGGCGGGTCTGCGCGTGCCCGCGGTGGAAATGTTGCGTTCGCACGTGTTGGTGATGGAATTCATCGGTAGCGAGGACGGCGTCGCCGCGCCGAGACTGCGAGACGCCGACATCTCGACGAAGAAGATGCGCTCGCTCTTCACCGAACTCATCGTCGACGTTCGCGCCATGTACCAAAAGTGTCGACTCGTGCACGCCGATCTGAGCGAGTACAACCTGTTGTTTCACGAGGGGCACATATGGATAATCGACGTGTCGCAGAGCGTGGACCAGGACCATCCGAGGTGCTTGGAATTTTTACGCGAAGATTTGCTCCACGTGATTCAATTCTTCGCCAAACGCGACGTCGCCGTGCCGACGGTTCGCGAGCTCTTCGATTTCGTCACTGATCCCGCCATCAACGATGAAAACATGGAGGCGGTGTTGGAGGCTCTGAGCGAATCTGCGGAAGCGCAGGCGGTGGAACTCAAGCGCGTCAATGCGCAGCTCAACGCGCTCAACTCGGCGGATCCCGACGCGTGCGTCGAAGGTACTTTCGGCGTATCCGCGCCGGCGACGGCGTCGAGAAAGGATCAAACTGCCGGCGACGACGAGAACGTCATCGCTCTCATGGAGCGTCGCGCGGAACAGGAGATTCAGGCCAACGTGTTCCACCAGGCGTTCATCCCTCGCGCGCTCGACGAGGTGGACATGTTCGAGCGCGACCAGAGACGATTGATTCAGGGGAAAGGCGAGAGCGAGGGCATCTATTACCAAACCATCACCGGCATGGAGAGCGATCTGAGCGGCGTGCGCACGACGCCGACTCTCCTGACGACGAAAAATCTCGACGTCGAAGACGAAGAAGACGAAGACGACAAAGAAGAAGAAGAAGACTCGGGCGACTCGGGCGACTCAGACGACGAATCAGATGGTCGACGGCGGTTCGAGAAACCCGTGCTCGATAAGGAAGCGGCCAAGGCGGAGCGCAAGGCCGCCGCCAAACTGCAGAAACAAGCCGCCGCGGAGAAGAGAAAGACCAAGGTTCCCAAAAAGGTGAAAAAGGCCAAGACGAAGAAGGGCAAGAAGTGAGCGAGCGAACGACAGATCGACAGCGACAGATGTCTTCTCTGTATATTTTTCCGTAGAATGATGAATACATACCGTAGTTGCTCGCTAGAGTTTACTCGCGCTTCTCGCCTTTCCTGCGGGCGCTCGACACGCCGCGGTGAAATCAGCCGGGACGCGTCGGCGTACGAAGCTCTCGAAATCCTCGTACCTCGTGATTCCATCGCTCGCTCTCGACGTCGGCGTCAGCGCGAGCGGTTCGCCGTTGTATACCGCACGCACGCCGAGCGTGCCGTCCGTCATGCGCCATGTCTCGAAGATTAACGAGCTCGCTGTTCGTGGCCATTCGACCACGAGAGTGCCCAAGGCGCCGAGCGCGGCGAAGATCGACATGAGCGTGCTATCGTGACCCGAGTACAGGCTCAGTTTCACGTCTCCTGGCGCAACCATCTCCTCGCAAATCTCGCGCAATAACTGACTCCCGATCAGGGGTGACGCCTCGGGACTCGCGAACGTGGCGAAATGTCTCCGCTCCATGAGCGTCAACAGACGCGCCACCTCCTCGACGGTCACGCCGAGCGGAAGCGTCATCCCTTCCGAGAGATGATTCACTCGACATTGTAACGGATCCCACACCATGACTAGTCCGACCGCCTTCCCGCGCGCCTCGGCGATGCCGTCTCGCAGCGCCGCCAGATTTTCGTTCCGAAACGCCTCGGCGTCCTCGCGCGCGTCCGGCGCCCACGACCGCGCGAACACCTCGTTCAATCGCGCGCACGTCGACCCCGGTTTCGGGAACATCGTCTCACGCTCCTTCGTGCGAACCTCCACGACGAGCGCGCCGTCGTTTCCGATTTCTCTCTCCTCGGAGGAGGCGGGCCAACCGCCCGCCAACACGCTCTGCGCCGACGCCACGCACCTCGCGACCGCCGTGCTTCGCACCTTGACCTCCCCTCGCGCGCGCGCCTCTTCGAAATTCGATGATAAAAACTTCAACTCGCCCACCAACCAATCCGCGATGATCTCTCGTCCAAGCGCGCGCATCTGCGTCGACCCGCGTCTCGTGAGCTCGCCCTCCCACGACTCGCCTCTGTCGTAGAGCCCGCGAGCCTCCCACTCCGCGGGCACCCTCGCCCGCGCGCGAAGCGCGTCTCGCTCGCGCGGCGCGAGCAAGAGCTTTTTCCACGCCTCGACGTCTTCGTGTCGCGGACACAGACCGGTGATCGGGGTGCGATCGCCGTGTCGAAAGAGAATTTGCACGCGCACGAGCTCTCGAGCGTCTCGAGGCTTTTCGACGACGCGTGCGCGCTCCGACGCGGACGACGACGACGACGACGCGTCGGCGGTGGACGACGAGGTCACGAGCGTCGCGGCGCCGACGGCGACCGCCGCAGCGCGTCGCATCGCGATGCGCCAGGGTGTGGTGACGCTGACGCGCACTTTTTCACACTTTCCTGTACATTACAACCGCTTCTTCGCCGAGGCGGCGGACGCCGACGCGACGGGGAAGACGCTCGAGAGATGGGTGAGAACGACGGCGATGTGAACGAGGCCGACGTTTCCGGGCGCGGTGGCGCACGCGGCGACGCACCAGGCGATGGTTCGGGGGATCGGGCCGGGACGCGCGAGCGGCGGCGACGAACGGTTCGCCGCGCGCGCGAGGAGCGTCGACGACGCGCACAGAGCGCTGAGAGCGTCGACGACGCCGAATGGATGAAGAATGTCGCCGTACGCGCGACGTCGCGCGGTGTGAAAGGCGTGGTGGAACCAGGCGATGAGGGAAGGGAGGAGGGCGAACCATGCGCAGCACGCCGAGAGTCGACGGCGCGCCGACTCGGACCGCGTCGCGCTCGCGATGGATGACGTCGACGCGTACACCGCGAGAGACGCGAAGATGGACTCCAGAAGACGCGCGCGAAGAACTCGCGGTGACGACGCGTGCGCGAGCGCGGTGAAGACGACGGCGCGAGAGAGCGACGGCGGCTCCAACGCGGCGGCGACGACGCCCGCGAGCGCGCTCGGCGAGCGCTCTTGCGTCACCTCGTACGCGCGATTCGGCACGCCGAACGTTCGCGCGGGGACGTTCTGCTTTGGTTCTCCTAACGCCTCGCCGAACGCTCGCGCGCGCTCGGCCGCGGTGAGTCTCTTCGATCGAGGAAACGCCTTCGCGTACCCGCTCGCCAACGCGTCCATCAACTGTTTACACCACGTCGCGCACCGATGATCGGTGGACACCCCCACGTTGGACGCCGTCGCCGCGTTCGCGCTCACCGCCAGACCCTCTAATACCCAATCACTCACGTCACCCATCGCGCTCGAGCTCACCTGTCGATCTCGAGCGCCTCCCACGACGCTCACCGCGGCGACGCGCGTCCTCGCGCCGCTCGCCACCCATCGCGCGCGCGCGCGCCTCTCGTACATCCACATCGAAAACGTCAAACTCACGGGATTCCACGCCACGGGCGCGGCCAGATTCACGACACTCACGTCATCTTTCGCGCTCACGTCGCTTGCCGCGGCGTCCACGCCCACCAGCGCGCCCGCGCTGTGCCCTAAAATAACCCACCCCGCCGCCTCTGTCTCGCCCTCGCGTCTCTTCGCGCGTAATCCTCGCATCGCCATCCGCACGCTCTCCCCCTGCCTCGCCAACAGCGCCGCATTATACGCGCTCAACTCTTCGTCAAAATCCATCGCGTAGTGCGCGACATCGCACCCACCGCGCGCGACGTTTCCCCGCGTCCCGCTCCCCGCGCTTCGCGCCTGCCGGTGACTCCCGCCCGTCCCCGGGACGAACACGCTCACGACGACGCACGTCGACGGCGCGTCGGCCGCCGTCGACCCAACGTCGCGCGCGTCTCGATACCTCATCAACGCGTGCGAGGACGACGCCAATCCGATCTCCCGCACGTCGGCGTACGACGGGTACATGTAGCTCATGTCGCAACGGTTTTCGCCACCGAAACTCGGGGACGCGATGACGGCCCACGCGACGACGACGAGGAGAAGGACGAGACGACCGAGCGCGTCGATGGACGTCGACCGCATGGTCCCGCGAGCATCGACGACGAGACGCGTCGACGAGTGACGAAGCGACGGTCGATGACGATGACGATTGATTACACTTCGTCTCCACTCGGAGGCGTACAAACAATGAATGAATTTTTATTCGGCGCTAGGCGAGGCGAGGCGATGTTTCTCTCACACAGCGACGGTGGTGGTGGTGGGAGCGGGAGCGGGAGCGGGAGCGGGAGCGGGAGCGGGAGCGGGAGCGGCGGAGGCGGAGGCGGAGGCGGAGGCGGAGGCGGAGGCGGCGGCGGCGGCGGCGACTTTCGACGCGCGAAGCGCCGCCTTTTCCCTCGCCTTGCGCTCTCTCTTCTCCTCTCTCGCCTTTTTCTTCGCCGCGCGCTCGGCAATCTCCACCTCTCGCGCCTCCGCGCGCGCTTTCGCCTCCGGTCCGCCCAATCCCGCGAGTAACTCGGCGCGCGTGAGGTACTTACCATCCTTCCCTCGCACTCTCTTCTTCGCGTGCGCCGACCGCGACGCGTACTTGGCGACGCCTCGTCCCGAAGCCTCCCTCACCGTCAACCTCCCCACCGCTTTCGCCGCCTCCTTCGCCCTCGCTTTTCGTCGACGCAGGATGGCGTTATACTGTTTCGCGTTCACATACACCGCCGCGTCCGTCGTCGGCAACAAGACTCTCGAATGCGCGCGCGCGCGCGCGTTCGCCGTCGCCGCCGCGGGCGTCGCCAACAATTCACCACCAAACGGGTTCCCACTCGTCACCCGTTCGTACGCGCTCGGATCCACCACCCCACCGACCCCGACCACGCTCGCGAGCGCGCCTTCATCCTCCTCACACATCCTCCTCCGCGTCGCCGGGTGCGCGCGATGATTTCTCGCGCCTTCGCCGTCGCGATGATGATGATGATGATGATGATGATTCGCCGCGTACACGAACGCCATCGGATGCACCCCCCCCGCGCTCGTCGACGTCAACGCATCCGAGACCACCATCCCCGCGTTCCCGCGATCGATCGCCGTCTCCGCGCGCATCGAATCCGATTCTCTCGATTCAAATCGACGCACGTCCCCGCAGCCCCCCTCGCGCGTTCAACGCGCGGTCGACCGGTGTGCGCACGAACGCGCGCGAGACAATGCACGCCCCCGCGTCGTCAAAAAAACGTCCGTCGTCGACACGCGTCCCTCTCCCGTCTCGTCCGCGTTCTCCGCGCGCGCGTGAATGAATGACGCCTCGTCGTCGGCATCCATCGAGGGACGACGTGATGGGACGGGACGGGACGGGGACGGGAGAGCGCCACACGGTGACGAGTCACGACCCGTCGATTGACCGTTATGCCCCCCTATATCCAATCAAAAGTAGGGAAAGGGACCCTTCACACTGTTTACACACACGTCACACGACCCGACCCTTCCCTCCCACGGACCCACCCCCGGGACGCGCGCCCCCATCATCCCATCCCCCACCCCCCCCTCGCTCGATTTTGATTGGGTGGACGAACGCTTCGGCATCCGCGGGCGGCGGACGACGTCCAAAAAAATATCCATCGCGCATGGCGTGCGCGAATGAATGGGCGCGCGATGAATGGGGAGGCGTGATGATGACGACGTGATGGATGGATCGTGAGACGAAGGCGTGTGAGAGACGAGCGAGTGGGCGGACGACGCGGGTGAGAGACGAGCGGACGACGCGGGTGACGAAGGGGACGCGACGCGACGCGACGCGACCGACCGACCGACCGAGGACTAAAAGGAGGGCGCGATCGAACGAACGACCGCGCTCGGATCGAGGCCGCGCGCGCGTCCGTGTCGTCGTCGTCGATTCGAGGGCGAGACGAGACGAGCGACGAGGGGGACGATGTCGTATAAAGATTTCGAACGCGCGGGACCGGTGGAGGTGCGCACGCGAGGGCCGCCGTTCGGGTCGTACAAGGCGGAGGCGGGGATGAAGCGAAGCGATTCGATCGGGCGCATTCCAAAGTATTGGGACGACGAGAATGAGTGGCGAGAGTATCACCCGAACGCGTTGGACGAGGAGGGGGAGAAGAAGTTTGTGGGATTGGTGCGTGGGAAACTGTTGACGGTGTTTTTGGATTACGATGGGACGTTGACGCCCATCGTACCCGAACCCGATCGCGCGTTCATGAGCGAGGAGATGCGAGACGCCGTGCGAGAGTGCGCGAAGAGGTACCCGACAGCCATCATCAGTGGACGATCGAGACATAAAGTGTCGCAATTCATCAAGTTGCAAGAACTGTATTACGCGGGATCGCACGGATTGGACATCGTGGGACCGACGACGACGATGGACGGGGAACCGGTGGAGAAAAAGTTGGCGCACCAACCCGCGCAGTGGGCGCGAGACGTGATGGATCGCGTGACGAAGGAGTTGATCGAGAGGTGCGAAGACATCCCGGGAACGAACATCGAACACAACATGTTTTGCGTCTCGGCACACTATCGAGCCGTGTCGGAGGAAATGAGGCCTCGGGTCGAGAAGATTGTGGACGAGATTTGCGAGAGAGAGGAGTGTCTCATCAAGCACGACGGTAAGATGGTGTGGGAGGTTCGACCGCGCGTGGCCTGGGACAAGGGTAAGGCGCTGACGTACCTGCGGAACGCGCTCCTTAAGGAATTAGAGGGTCAAGGATTCACCTCTGATCAAGTGTACACCATCTACATCGGCGACGACGTCACGGACGAGGACGCGTTCATGGAGATTAACGAAGAGCTCAAGGATGAACTCGGCGTCGGTATTCTCGTCTCGAGCACGCCCAAGGTGAGCGCCGCCAAGTTTAGCCTGCGTGAGACGTCTGAGGTGCTAAAGTTTCTCACGAAACTTCACGAACTCGGCGATAAGGGCGAGATTCGGACGTTGGGATGAAGGAAAGAAATCGACCATCAACTCGCGCGCGCTGTTTACTGATTCTAGACGGGTCGCCTGATCTGAAATATATATATACGCTGTACACGACCTGAATCTGAAAATTATCGCTCTACACGCGCGCGCAACTGTAGTGTACAAAAATGTCGGCCGAGAGACGGTCCTGTCCGTCTCTCGCACTCACTGCTTCGCCGGCGCGGCGGCGGCGTTCTTCTTCTTGAGCTTGGAGACGCTTCGAACGAGCGTTGTCACCTTTCCAAACGCGCCCGCGGCTGGATTCACGGGTCTGGGCTTGGGAATCGTCTTTTTTGGTTTCGACATCGCCGACTTGGACGATGTCGCGTTGTCCTTCGCCTTTGGTCGACCGAGCTTGGAGGCGCTCCTCGCGAGCGAGGCGACTCGCTGCACGGCGTTGCCCACGGTGTGTTGCACCTTGGCGACGGGATTATCCTCCTCGCCGGCGGCCTTAACGCGCTCGAGTTCGGCTTCGAGCTGGTTAATTTTTTCGCGCAGTCCCTCCGCGTCCGCCTCGGCGCGATTCTTCATGCGTCGACACGCCTCTTCTCTCCACCGCGCGCCAACTTCGAGCGACTTGGCGACTTGAATCTCCTTGGCGGCGTCTTCGCGCACTTTTTTCATCTGTCCGTTGTGATCGACAGACATTTGTTTCATCTTCACCTCCTTGACGGAATTACGACGGTTCATGAGCGTCTCAGCCGCGGTCTTCTGATCGGCGACCGCCTTTTCGGCGAGCGCCAGCTTGTTTCGAAGCTCGACGAGTTTCGCTCGAATTTTACTCGCCTCCTCGTCCGCGCGAGCCTTCGCCGCGGTCATCGCCTCCAGATTGAGCCTCAATTCATTGATCGTGGGTTGACGCGCGAACCAAGCGATGACCGCCGGGAGGACAAACTTACCAATCTCCACGACGACGCAGCCGACGCCGCCGCCGCGCTTCGGCGTCTCCTCGGGTTTCCCCTTGTCCTTGTCCTTGACTTGCGCGCGCTCGACGGAATCGTTCGACTTCTTCGCCGCCTTCTTGGCACGTTTCTTCTCCATCGCCGCCTCTCGTCGCGCATCCTCCTCGGCGCGCTTTTGCTCCGCCTTGGCTCTTCGCAACTCCTCCTCGGCGCGTCTGAGCGCGACGCGCTCCTCCGCGCTCGCGTCCCGTCTCGCCATCCCCTTCGCCCGCATATCGCGCACCGCGCGCTCGCGTTCTCTCGACACCTCCGTCGCCAGCGCCACGACCTCATTTTCAAACAAAACCTCGGTGGATTTCTTCTCCAACGTCGCGTACGGATTCGGCCCGAACCCGCCTCCGCGTCCTCGCGCCTCCTTCCCGCGTCTGTCCCGCGTCCCCGTCGCCGCCGCCGCGTGTCGACGCTCATACGACGCCGTCGTCGTCTCCCCCGCCGCGCTCACCCCATTCACACCCTTTCCACCCTTTATCTCCGTTTTTTTCACCCTCCGCTTCGTCTCGCGCTCCTCCGCCCACGTCCCCGTCATCGACCCCAAGATTGTCTTGGCCTCGGCGTACCGCGACGCCGCCGATCCCGCCGCCGCCGCCGCCGCGAGTCCGACGAGCGAGACGTCGCTCCCGTTCGTCGACGACGACGACGACGACGTTCGTCCACGTCCTCGGTCTCCCCGCATGACGCACGACGAACGCCACGCGCGTCTCCAGATGTGATTTGAATCAAATCGATGGGCTGTCGACGCGCGAATGAATCAATCACAATGAATCAACGCCGCGCGTGTCGTCGGTCGGTCGTCGGGACGACTCGACGAGACGCGCGCGCCGACGAACGAACGAACGAACGAACGAACGAACGAACGCACCGACTCCGCGTCGACGAGGACGTCTGTGACGCGTCCGACGAACGAACGACGCGAACGACGCGACGACGCACCGCCGACACGTTCCCCCGACGACGACGGGCGCGCGTCGCGCGGTGGATTTGTGTGTTCGGCGTGCGTGGGTGTGGACTATGGGAGACCGTGCGTTTTATGTATGAAGAGGAGTGATGGGTCGTGACTCGTCGTTATGTGTGTGTGTGTGTGTGTGCACATGGATTTTGACTCGTGCAGACCATGAAGAGTAGGGTTTCAATGACTGTTCATGACTCAAGATACCTTGACGGGTCATAACTCACCGACAGGGACTGAGGGTTGAGGGTTGAGGGCGACGGTTGATTAATTCATGAATTCACGACGCACGTCATTCGCGCGTCAATCGTCGACGCGACGACGACCGACGACGATGATGATGACGACGATGACGACGATGACGACGCGTTCGATGTCGACGTCGATCGATGGACGTCGTGGACGAGGGAAGGAACGCGCGCGAGGACGAATGACGACGACGACGGCGGTGGAAAAGGCAGCCGGGTGGCGTCGACGCGGACGCGTCCGTGGGGTCGTCGGCGGTGGGGAACACGACGTCCGAGTCGGGAAAACGGTCGTCGGCGGAGGCGGCGGTGTCGGTGTCGGTGGTGTCGACGCGCGTCGAAGGGTGGGGACGACGACGGGACGCGCGCGAGGGCGCGCGCGCGCGGCGGGCGGGGGGGCGCCGACGGCGGCGGACGGGGACGGGGACGCGAGGGTCGAGGGGGACGTTTTCGAACGAGTCGTGCGTTTCGTCTCGGTGCGCGCGCGCGCGGCGTGGATCGCGGTGGTAGTGGTGGTCGCCGCGGCGGCGGCGAGCGGGATGACGCCGCCGAGCGCCGTCGCCGCCGCCACCGCCAAGACGCCGAAGACGGCGACGACGTCGTCGGGAATCGTGCACGAGTTTCACGAATTGAAGGCGCGCGTGCGAATCGGGTCAACGAATGCGATGCGAACGACGCTTCGCACGGTGGGTAGCGCGATCGAGAAGGTTGAGCAGAAGACGCAAGAGGATTGGCACATCGTGGACATTTGGGTGCTCTTCGCGTGGAACTGGCTCACGCGACACGGACGCCGAAAGGCGTTCGACGCGATCGAGCGCGCGAAAAACAATATGAACCCGTCTCGCACGCCGAGGACGTTCGAGAAGAGCATTTTGCATTGGTTGGTTCGTCCCATGCAAGTGATACAGGGACTCTTCATCTTGGGTTACAGTTTCGACGTCGGTTGCGACATGATCGATCAGCTCTCGACCGAGTGGGAGATTCCGGAGTACATCAAGCTCGGGTGGGATAAGGGTTCGTACACGTTCGCCATGGGTATCCTTATCGTGATGTCGATTCAAAACTATGGACCGAGAACGCTCGGACGCCTGTTCCCGTCCATGTGTCGAGACGCTTCGGTGCAACTCGTCATCACGCGTCTCACCTCCGCCGTCGTCGTCGTCGCCACGCTCATGGCCACTCTGGCCGCGTTCGGCATCCCGGCGGAAGTTCTATTCTCGTTCGGAGGGCTCGGAGGTTTGGCATTCGGTTTGGCGGCTAAAGATTTCATCAGTAACCTCATCGGCGGTTTGGTGCTCGCCGTGATGCGCCCGTTCAAGGTGGGAGAGAAAATTTTCCTCACCGGCGGTGGCGGTAAGTATCGCGACTCCAAGGAGAAGGACGTGAGCAACTATAAAGTCGACGAGATCGGGTGGTACCAGACGAGACTCATACCGAAGGATGGTAAAGTCACCACCATTCCGAACGGTTATTTCCTCGGCGCCAACGTCATCAACAGTTCGCGCGAACCAAACGAGTGGGTCGCGCCAGCGATTCGCATCGCCATTCCCGACTTCGAAGGCGTCGAACCGCTGACGAAAGAAATCAGGGAGTACCTCAACACGTGCGCAGACGTGAACTCGTCGTATAAGGAGCCCGAGTGTTGGCTGAAGAAGATTGACGCGGATCACCTCCTCGTGCAAATCGAAATGTTCATGCACGGAGACAAACACTACGGAGGGGAGAAACTTTTCAAGTTAAAGCGTCAAGAGCTTCTCGTCGATTTGATCAGAATCGTGAAGAAGCACTGTCCGAACTCACCGGCCATACCGATCGAAATCGGCGGTTACGAGGACGCGTGACAAGGCGCCGGTAACGTAATAAGTAACTGAATAATTTTATACACTTTACTTTACGTTTAATTTATGTCGTATTAATAATGTCACTCACTATCACTATCACTATGCGTACACATTTTCCGCGCGCGTCGGCGCGAGTCGAGCCTTAAAGTCGCACGCCAACTCGACGCCGAGAAGAGCGCTCGCCTGTGCCGCCGCCTCTCTCGCGACTTCGACGTCGGCGCCGCCGTACATGGCGCGCACCGGCTCGCTCTCCGGAATCGCGACGACGCGCGCGCGTATCCCGAACATTTCACACGCGTTCAACAGCGCCGACGCGCCGTTCGATCGCAACAACACCCCCACCGGTAACGAGCGAGGCGGCGACGGCCACGTCGGCGGCGACTCCACGCGCAGCGCCGTCGTGTCCAACCCGTACGCCGTCACCGCGTCGATCGCCCCCAACGACATCTCCGCCTCGCTCGTCTCGTGTTCCGAACACGACGTCACGATCAAAACATCACTCGTCTTCGACACCGTTCCGTCTCCCGAGACGACGCCGCTCGCTCGTAAAATTTCTCTCGCCCACGCCCTGGCGCACGCCGGCGACGCGTCCGCCTCCGTCGTCGCCACCGCCGTCCTCCCTCTTCCGTCCACGAACCCTTCGTACACCGTTGTCCACGACGCATCGTCCACGGCACCGAATCCCGCGTTCGAGACGTCCGCACCGCCCGCGACCACGACCCCGCGTCGAGACGCCGCCGCCGCGTCGACGCACGCGCGCGCGAGCGCCCGCCCCGCCTCGCTCCCGACGCTCGCGATCACCACCGACGCCGCCTCCCCCTCGTCCACGACTCCGTCGAAATCACCCCGCGCGTACGCTCGCGCCCGTCGACTCGCCTCGTACGCCCCCGAATTCGCCGCCTCGCGCTCCGCGCGCGCATCCACGCGCGAGCGCGCGAAATCCACCCCTTCGTCCACGAGATCGAGCGGCGACGTCCACGCGCTCATATCGTCGTCGCGAGACTCGTCGTCCCGAGACTCGTCGTCCCGAGACTCGTCCCGAGCGCGTCCGACGCGCGTCGCGCGCTCGCGCGCCGATGAACGAACGCGCGCGCGTTGACTCCCCGATCGATGATGATGATGCGTTTGCATTCGGTTCGGTGCCCCGCGTTCGACCCATAAGCGTCACCGCGCGATGGCTGTGGTCAGCCAAGAGGCGCGGCGTCGGTGGTGTCTCGAATCACAATGCGTCGTGTGTCCCCCAGACGCACGGCGGGCGGGACGGCGCGGGGACGGATGGGTGGGTCCGAGTGGTGGGTCGTGACTCGTCGGTGGGACCACCCACCGTGCTCCGTGCCCGCGCGGCGCGCGCGCGATGGAGACCGGGTGGCTTAGTTGGTTATAGCGTCGTGTTTACACCGCGAAGGTCGTCGGTTCGAACCCGGCCCTGGTTAATCTTTTTGCGGTTACGTCATCTTTTGCGATGATATGGTGACCCGTCGCGCGTGTGTACTTTTTCCTGGATTGTTCGGACGCGGCGCGAGGAGCGCCGAAACGTCAGCCGCGGGTGGTTGCGCGCGTCGTTTCGTTACACGAGAGGGCGGTATCTACCGACGCCCGTCGCACGCGTTGAGTTAAAAGATAAATTCGGCGTCGTCGGCATCGGCACGGGGCGAAAAGCCGGATTTGACGCGGATGAGGCGGGCGTCGTCGCCGACGTCGTCTCGCGCTCGCGCGTCGTTGCGCGGAACGTGGAACGCGGAGCGCGACCCGTCGTCGTAATCACCGCTCGAGCTGGAGCGCCACTCTGGGGCGGGCGGAGAGGAGGTGAAACGTTCCGATTTGGACGCGTCGTCAAAGTCGCCGTCGTCGAAGGAGCGCTCCGAGGCGAAGGAGCGCTCCGAGGCGAAAACGTTGACGTCGTTTTCGCGGTGCGCGATGAAATCGAGCCCCGTCGGTCGCGGGGCGAGATCGAGGCTCGAACCCTCGAACGCTTCGTTCATAAAGGTGCGCGTGGCGCCGAACATGTCCGCCATGGTGTCTTGAATGTCGCCGTCAAAGGCGTCCCAGTACCACGTCATGAAAAAGTTCATGGCGACGCGCTTGGTGCGCAACATTCTTCGAAGCATCTCTCGGTGCATCTCTCGCTCTTCGACGACGGAGTACCACTTGTCAAAGGCGGCGCGGAGCGTTGAGCGGTTCATTCGAGCCATGATGTTCCCGGCGAGACGCTCTCGGTACGCCACTCTCTGATCGGTTTGCTTTCGCTCCTCGACGACGTCGAGCCAATGGGTAAAGGAAGACGCGAGCCTTCGGTTGCGCATTCGAGCGACGAAACGACCGACGACGGCGCGTTGACGGCGCATCTCGACGGTTCTTTCGTTCCAAAGTGTGAAAGCTTGCGACAGACGCAATCGAAGCATGTGACTCACGACTTTACGCAGGCGAACCTTGACGTCGTACGATTCAGCCGCAAACTCTCGCCACCGGTTGAACGTCGCCGCCAAGTGTTTCTGCGTAATCGTGCGCAACACCTTGGTGAATACGGCGCGCTTACGCTTTTCATTTTCCATCACGTCATACCACTTGTTGATCGCCGCACTCACTTCACGGACGCGCATTCGAGTGACGAACCTCGACACGAGCGCCGCGTGACGCGCCTTCGACGTCACCAAGCCGCTCCACTGATAAAACGCCATCGACGCGAGACGATTCTGCGATCGCGTGATAACCTTTTGAATCTTGACTCGATTGATTTTCTGTGTCTGCGCGTGTTCGTGCCACGACAAAAAGCTTTTCGAAACCACTCTATATCGATGCCGCATGATGAAGCCGCGCGCCTTGTTGCGATTCGCGATCGCCGTCTGGGCCTTGTCCAACCATCCGGCGAACGCTTTCGCCAGGTGCACGCGACGCATTCGTCCATTCATGATGTCGATGATCTTATCCAGACGATCCTCGTGCGCGGTGGAGAGATCGGCCCACGCGGAGAACGCGGCGTACACGCGTCTGCGCGCCATGCGCTTGAGCATCTGTGTCAAACGCGCGCGATCTCTCATGAGTTTTGCGACGTTGTCCGACCACAGACGGAAGTATCTCGATTCGGTGGCGTTTTGAATTTTCAAACAAATACCACGCAAAACCATACGCTTCGTTTTCAAATCTAGCACGGCGTTGCGCCATCCGAAGAGAGACTCCTTCAGCAGACGCCGTTCAGTTCGTAGAACGAAACGCTGAACCACGAGATTCTTCTCCTTTTCAGTCTTTAATACTTTGTGCCACGCGCGCAGAGCCGCGCGCATCAAATTGGTGCGAAGCGGGTACAAGATCTTGTGCAAGAGTAACTCAGTGTTGGTCGAGAGGAACCCTCCGGCAGCCACCTCCATCGTCGTCATAAGCGTCTCTCGCATCCAGTGCACTTCCTCGTGCTCGTCGTGCGCCGAATCGACGAGCATTTGCACGCGCGCGTGAGAGCTAGAACGCGTGCACAAGCACGCGTACGCGACGCCTCCATCGAAAGCTACGGCTAATATTTCCATCTCCTCGGGCGATCGCGCCTCGGACATGATTTCTCGTCGCTTGTATCGACACAAGCCAGCCTCCAGACCGGCGTCAAAGGCGTCACGGTGACCCTCTCGAATGTTTCCTCTTCGAGCGTTCGAGTAATCGCGTGCAAAGCTACCGCGATAGAACGCGCGCATGAAAGTCTGATGCACGTTCGACGCCATTCGTGACTTTTGAGCGAGAATGCGACGTCTCGCCGCGGATCTGCTGTCGCGAGACGCGTTCGCTGCATCTTCACCCACGTCGTACGCGTACGTCAACGCCATGGCTTCCGGAACGGTGTCGGCGTTCATCCAGAGGTAGGTCTCGCGCATCTGAATCATTCTCGAGGCCACGGTGATGCCTTCGTCGAATGCGTGGATCGCTTCGCCGTATTCAACGTCATCTGTGGGAATGTGTTTCAACACGGCTTCTCTCGCGAGGTTGATGGCGCCGATGGGATCGCTGAGCGCATCGCTGAGCTTGTACATCGCCGCGTTCTCGGTCTCTTCACCGCAATCGAACGCCGCCTCCACGAGATCGACGCGCACGTCGGGCATTCTCTTGGCGTGCGCGACGACGCTACGACGAAGTTGATGATGTTTCATCGAGCCTTGCATCTGATACCCGATGGTGAGCGCGTTGTTGAGATGCACGCCGACGCGCTGACTCGGAGCCACGCGCTTTTGGACGTCATCTCTGAGCTTGACACTTTTGACTTCGTTCGCCCACGTTCTGAACGCCACCGAGGCGTACCGATTAAGCACAGAACTATACACTCTCCGAGTTCTCTTCGACGTCGCCGCCGCCCGACGCCACACGGCGAGCGCATTCGTAAGCGATCTCTTCCTGTAGTCTCTATCTTGATACTTTGAAAACGCGAGTTCGATGGATTTACTCGCTACGATCGAACCGCTCTCGCGACGCCATTGTGTGAAACATCTTCTCACCAAGTTTACTTGCTGTAAACCTTTGAATCGGGCGACGATGGAATTAAGTCGTTCTTCGTCTAAATTTTCCAGCATTTTACCTCGAAGTTCGAGAGCTCGGCGCTGTTGCTTCAAGTCAGCCATCTTCTCGTTTCGATCTTCCACCTCTTTTGCCAAATTATCAACTTCTGATTGCGCGAATTCCCGCAAGCGATGGAGTTCGCTGAGCGCCCAGTCTCTGAGCTTGTCGTCAGACTCGTGAAGATCGTGAAGCTCTTGCTCTATGACACGACGAGCGGCGACTTCCTTCTCCAACGCAGCGACCCACTCTTTCATGAGAGCTCCACCCATGGCGTGCATCGCGTGTGGTTTAGCCGCACCAAAGTTAGATCGGTCGTGCGCCGTCGCTTCGCCGTCTCGCGTCAACCGAAATCGCTCGACGGTGCTGATCGTGCGCACCGACCCGCCCGGCGTGCTCTGTCTCGACGTTCTGCCTCGATGCTCGTCTCGCACGGTGACGCGCGCGTCGTCGTCCGTACCCGTGTCCACGACGCATCCGAGTCGCACCACGGTCACTTTCAACTTGTACGCGTCCAGACGTCTGTGTCGCAGCGTCACCTCGCATCGAGTCCACGCGGCGTCGTTCAGCGCTCGCTTCGCCCCTTCGTCCAGAATCCACTCCTCCCACGTGCCAAAGTTCGCGCTCGCGAACCCCAATCGATGTCTCGCGTGTCTCGTCGCCTGCAACAGACGATCGTTTGCGTACGCGCATCGAAAGCCCACGAACCCGTTGTGTGTCAACACCTCCAACTGACACGCCTCTCGCTCTCTCAGCGCGTTCGCGCTCCCTTTCCCATCGCCCTCGGTATCGATCACGAATCGATACTTTCGCTGCCCGTCCCTCGCCTCGTCGATCTCGTCCACGCACACGTACGGATGCGATTCGTCCGGAGTCACGAAGGCGACGACGTCGCCCGGTTTGATCCCGACGCGCGCCTCCCCCCCTCGCTTGTAATCAATCTCCCTCGCCCCGATCTCCCCCCGCGTCTCCGTCACCATCGTCATCTGCGACCTCGTCGTCGTCTGACACTCGCTCGACGCTCGAGATCGCGACGTTCGCGAGCTCGCGTACGACCCGAGTGCTGCCAGCGCCTCGGCGTCCGTCCTCCTTCGCCGCCCGTCGTCGCGTCCATCCTCCTCCTCCTCCGCACCTCGCGCGAGCGATCGTCGTGCGAACATGGTTTTCACGATTCACCACCCTCGACACCGCGCGCGACGCGACGACGACGCGACGATGGACGATTAATCCGAGCCGAGCCGTCTTCGAATTCGAAATGCACGAGATCGATCGAATTCGCGCGCCGCGGTGCGAAGCGGTGCGACCGCGCGCGAATTCGATCGATTCGCTCGTTCGCGGCGACGCCCTCGCGCGTCGACACCGTCCGTCGGACGCCCGTCCGCGCTCGCGTCTGAGGACCGCCGACGGACGACGTCGGTCGCTCGTCGACATCTTTCAAGGAAAATTGTGAATGGGTGGTGGCCGTCTCGATAGATAAAAAGGAGCTTGATCGTTTATTTGTGTGTTATAATAGAGGGTTTAGGGGTTGGAGTCGACGGGCGGGAAGACGACGCGGAGACGCGAGACGCGAGACGCGGAGACGCGGAGCGATGCGGTGAGAGAACGAATCCGTGAATTGATTGATAATGAAGAATGAAGAATGCGTGCGTCGCGCGCGCGTGGTGTTCGAGAGACGATCAGGCCATGGTTTCGTCGAAGGGATCGTACGTGCTCTTGCCGTCGTCGTCCAAGAGGTTGAGCGAACGGAGTCTGCGCTCTTGGTAGTACTCCAATTCGTCGAGGGAGGCGGCGAGGGAATCGAAGAAGCCGCCGACGTCGGTGAGGGTGGATTTCTCGGCGAGGCGAACGCGCGTGGCGATCTCTCGACGGATGGCGGTGGACTTGCTCGGAGCGTCGGCGACGCGTTGGGCGTGCGGGGTGGTTAAATACGTCCGCTCGTCATCCGTAGTGCGAGTGGCGAAGCGGGAGAGGGCGTCGGAGACGCCGAGGACGATGGATTCGCAGCACGCCGCTTCGTTCTCGCGAGAGAGCGGATCGGAGATGAGATTCCAGCAGTCTTGACGGAAGAGCGCCTCGAGCAAAAACGCGTCCTGGCCTTGGCAGTTGAGCAAGCGGAGAAAGGTGCGAAGCTCGGGACTCGGGTTCTTGTACGCGCGAAGCGTGAACGTGGGATTTTCACCGAGACCGCACACATCGAGGACGTCGAGCTTGTCGTAATAGTTGACGTCGTCCTCGGGCACGGAGAGGGCGAGAGAGTACCCCGGACTGGGCGTCGCCGCGTCCACGAAACCGAAGTCCAGAGCAAAGGAGGAATCGATGCCTCCGGGAATGTAATTCACCCACAGCGGTTCTTTTTCTTTCAGGGCGCGATCGCAATCCACCCGCGCGGAGACGCCGTCGGCGCCGCCCGCATTGCCGAAGAAACCCGCCACGGCTCCCGCGACGCCGCCGTCTCCAACCTTCCACACCGATTCATTCAACGAGCTGTGATTGATGAGATCGATTCCCGGAACGAGCGCGATGTTGGCACCCTCGAGAGGGGCCATCGTTCGCGATCGCAAGATGCCGAACGCCCATCGAAAGCTCGATTCATCGAACGCCCCATCGACGTCGAAAATATCTGGATACTTGGCGAACAAACCGTCCCTCAACTCCTCGTACACCCCGCGCAGATACCCATCGTACCCGGCGGCGTTATCCAACAATTGCGTCCCTTGAATCTCCCCCAACTCCTCCGCCGACCAAAACAACGGCGCGTGCAGCGTCTCAGGAAGCGTCCCGACGTACGCCGCGAACGTCGACCTCGGCCCTCGCTCTCTCTCCTTCAACAGCGTCAACGCCAGCGTCGTCCACGTCGCCAATCCGAACGCCTCGTCCGTCAGTGCCCGACCCAATTCTGCGTCGCTCTTCCCTGTCTCCGGCGTCATCCACAGTTTTCTCGGCACGACGATCGCCCGCGCGCCCGACGACAGCGCCTCTCGCGCGCGCACGCCCCATCCCATATCCATCGCGTCCTCGTCCTCTCCGCTCGCCGACGCCTCGTACGGTTCGACCCTGGACACGTCCGCGCCGTTGGACTTGAGCCACGACCACAGGGCGTCGTACTCGGCCGCGGTGGCGCGCGCGAGCGTCGTCGTCGCGCGCGCGGGCGTCGTCGAGCGTCCGTGGGACGAGAGGGAACGGGGACGGCGCGACGCGGCGACGCGACGAGAGGCGACGCGATCGCGCGCGGCGGCGGCGGTCGTCGTCGTCGTCGTCGTCGTCGTCGTCGCGGCGCGCGCGCATCGCTCGAGCGACGCCATGGCGATCGGGACGCGCGACTGGTTTTGAAGCGATTAGTGCCGGTCGCGTCGCGAGTTCACGGCGCGCGAACGGCTCGATGGATCGCGCGCGCGAGCGAGGCGATTCCGCGTATTTCACCGATGGATACGAACCGCACGGCGACGCGTTCGCGCGCGAGAGCGAGACGAGACGCGATGGGGCGCGCTTCGAGCGCAGAGGAAAAGATTTCGAACGGGCGACGGTGACGACGGTCCGAGACGCGACGACGACGGCCGCGACGACGGAGCGTCGATTTTCGGCGAGAGGAGTGAATTTTCCGGCGTCGAGGACCATCCTGTGGGACGACGAGGGCGCGGGCGAGGACGAGGATGACGGGACGGCGACGGCGAGCTCGAGCGGGTGCGCGCCTCGCGTGCGCGTGCGCGGAGACGCGAGCGAGGCGATCGCGCGCGCGGTCGCTCGCGTGAGTGGAGGGGAGGAGGAGACGCGGGCGTTTGAAATCGTGCGCTCGCGCGGGAGAATCGAGCCGGGAACGATGGCGTTGGTCGGAAGGAGCGGCGACGCGAGGCGGACGACGGTTGAGGTGACGGCGTCGAGCGAGGAGGACGCCGAACATTACGCGGCTCTGGACGATGGGTGCGTGGAATTCACCGCGCGGTTGGTGCCGGAGGATCCGAACGGGGACGAGTATTCGGTGGCGTCGACGCTGCACGGCACCGCGTGGACGAACGAGGATTACATGCGGATGGAGTTTTACGAGGCGTGCGAGAGAGACTCGACGTTGTTTCCGGCCAATTATTGTCCCATGCGCGCGGTCGCGACGACGATGGAGAGCGGCGGCGCGCGTGCCCTGCGCGTGGTGTTTGCCGTCAACATGCCGTCGTGCGATTTCGAGCTGAGACCGATTCATCCGCTTCGCGTGGCGACGAACGAGACGTCGGTGGACGCGCTCGCGGCGGCGGCGAGCGGCGAGGACGGCGTCTCCACCGGATTCGTGACGCTCGATAGAACGCGTCGCGTCGTCTTCTTGGCCGAAAGCGCGCGGGGCACGGACGATGAACCCCTGACCGGGGTGTGGATGCAAGGCATCGATCGCGCCGACGGTCCCGCGACTTGGGCGGCGTGCCTGCGGTTCGCGTGCTCAGATCGTCTGAGCAAGCTCACGCAGCGAGGAAAGTTTTTATTCGTCAGCCTGTTCGCCGGTGCGAGCTCGCCCGCGTTTTACGAAGTCACTGCGACGCACTCGAGCGCACCGTTCGTGCCGTTCGGCGTCGACATGATCGTGAGACCCGGTGAGACGGCGGAGGCGCAAGCGACGCCCTTGGACGCGGGCGTCGTGCCCGCGTATTTCAAAGTGACTCCGGAGGAGTACGGCGCCGAACACTACGGCTTCGAGTACGGGGAAGGGTTCGTCTCGAGCGATGGTCGCGCGTACGACGACGAGGTGCACCCCGCAGAGGAGGAGGAGGAGGTGGAAGACGAAGAGCAGTTTGACGCCGACGAGGACGACGAGGAAAATCGAGAACGAAACGCTCGCATGGAGGCGTTACAACGCGAGATCGACTTTATCCGCGATAAAATCGCATCCATATCCCAGGAGGACTATGAATACGACGAGAAGGAGAACGTCGAACGTTTCGACGACGAGGATGATGTGATTCGTCGTCGTCTCGACGACGATGAGCTTCCGAGCAGACGCGCCGTCGTCGACGACGACGACGTCAGCGACGCGGTGCGGCGACTGACGGACGAGTTGAACGCCGACATCCAACGATCGAAATTCGGCGCGAGCGATTCGAACGTCGAGACCGATCCCAAAGCGCGAGGTTACGTTCGTGTTCCCTCCGACGACGTCGACGCCGCGGCGCACGAAGCGGCGATTCGAGAGACGGATGAAGAAATCTCGCGTCTGTTGGCGGCGAACGCGCTCGGCGGCGAATTCATCCGATCGCGCGTCGATGGCCCAACGCCGTTCTCGGCGGACGAGGTCGAGGAAGATCACTTCCCCAGGATAAAGTACGACGCCTCGCTCGCCGACCGAGACGACGCCGACCAAGACGACGCCGACGCCGACGCCATCATCTCCAAATACCTCCCCTCGCTCGACCGAGCCGCGCTCGCGGACGACGACGAGCCTTAAAAATCAACGCACACACCACTCCTCCGACGACCCATCGCACCGTCCGTCGTCGTCCTCGTCTTCACCCTTTCGTCCCGTCCCGTCCCGTCCCGTCCAGAGTCCAGAACGTCCTCACATCCTCGCGCGCATGCGCACCGCTCGACCGACGCTCGCGGTCGCGCGCCGTTCACTCGAGACGCGCGCTCGACGTCGAACGACGCGCGTTCGATCGATCGAGACGCGCGCCGAGGACGACGACGACGACCGCGTCGAGCGCCGCGTCCGAGTGTGCGCGTCCAAGGAGTGCGCGCGCAGGGGCGCGCGCCGAACGTTGGCGCGACTGCGCGCGCGCGCGGAGACGCTCGAGGGCGAGTCGAGAGTCGTCGTCGAGACGACGACGTGTTTATCGGAGTGCGGGAGCGGGCCGAACGTGGAAGTATTGCCGGAGGGGGTGGTGTTGAACGGCGTGCGAAGCGACGAGGACGCCAAGGCGGCGCTTCGGAGAGCCGCCGAGTGAGACGCGGGGACGCGATGGCGACGACGACGACGGCGCGCGCGAACGCCATCGTGGAATTACTTCGAGAGCGTGGAACGAGCGATGTGAGGGCGTGGGCGACGTCGTACATGAAGGGAACGACGCCGTTTTTCGGGTGTAAGATGCCGACGACGCGCGCGTGCGTGCGGGACGTCGTCGCGTCGGGCAGGAGCGGGACGAAAAAGCGCGGTCGGGATGGACCCTCGTACGTCGACGACGCGGTGTCGTTGTTGATGCACACGCACGGGGAGGCGAAACAGGCGGGGACTATTTTATTGTGCGAACACGAACCGGCGAGCACTCTGGCGACGATGGACACGCTGCGCAGACTCGAGCGAGAGGTTTTACGCGGACCGGAATACGTCAACGACTGGGCGGTGACGGACGCGTTCGCGACCAAGGTTTTGAAAAAGATGTGGAAACACAATCCGGCGCTCGCGCCGACGATTTTGGCGTGGTCTTGGGACGAGACGACGAGCCTGTGGCACAGACGATGCGGCGTCGTCGCCTTTGTCTCATACTGGAAGGAGAAGGAGAAAAACGTGAGCGCGTTACCGGATGATTTCGCGTTTAAACTCGTGGACGCGTGCGAAGCCAACCTCCTCGCCGCCCATCGCGAGCGATTCGCACAGACTGGGACGGCATGGGTGACGCGATACGCGTTGGCGTGTCGAGACGCCGACGTTCGCGAGCACGCTCTGCGCATGGTGACGAAACACGGCGCCGTGTGGACGACCGAGGCGAAAAAGTCGCTCGTCGAGCAACTGACGAGGGACCCGTCGACGACGTCGCAAATTCTAGAATTAACATAGTGCGATCCAACGTATTTGTACAGTTTATCATTGCAAACGTTTAAAGCGCGCGAGCCCTCCTCTCTCGTCCCGTCGACATTCATCAATCAGGCGGAACATCGAAACATGCCCTTGATCCCCTCCGGATCCTGCACGAACCCGAGCGCGCGATAGAACGGCACGACGTCCTGATCCGCGAACAGCGTCACATTGGCCACGTCTCGACTCAAAATCGCTCGAATCATCTCTTGCACGAGCGCCTTGCCCAACCCTCTCCCTTGATACTCTGGGTCGACGATGATGTCCCACAGCGTCGCGTTGAACACGTGATCGCTCGTCGCCCTCGCGCATCCGAGCAAACGCCCGCTCGCCGTCTCCCCGATCGCTCCGGTCTCAGAATCCACCTCGCACTCGTACAGCGTCGCCAACATGAAGGAATTTTCCAACGCGCGCTTAATCTTCTCCCTCGGTCGTTCGGGCCACCCCACGCGCGCGCACATCCGCTCCACCTCGAGCACATCCACCGCCGCCGTCGTGCTGAACACGACCACCGTCTCTCGTCCATCGCTCTCGCGCGTCACCCTTCGAAGCGTCACGTCCTCCTTTTTATCGCGAACAAAAGGAAATCACGCGTCCCGTCGGTCAGTCGCGTCGTCGCGTGAGAGTCAAAACCTCCAGCCCCTCTCGAGTCTCGTTCGCGCTCGCGTCTCCGTCTCTCGCACCTCTCGCTCGCGCGCGTCGCGCGCGCTCGGATCAACGACGAACGCCGATCCCGATCGCGCCACCGCCGCCGCCCTCGCGCGCGCCGACGCGCCTCGACGACGTCGAGACGACGCGACGCTCGCGCCTCGAGGTGGTCGTCTCCCGTCGTCTTCGGCGGCGACCGACCTCGTCGAGGCGCGCGCGAGGGCGGACGCGACGCATCGCGTCGTCGCGGACGACGACATCGGTCCCACGCGCGCGGTCGCGGCACGCATGTCGAGAGTTGAGCGAATGATGATCGTCAGAGTGTGACGATGCACGGACGACGACGAATGACGGAAGATGCGCGCGAGGCACGACGCGAGGCGAACGTCGAGCGCGTGCGAGCGTTTAACGCGCTTCAGGTGCGACGAAGCGAGACCGAGGGAACGCGAGAGAGAGAGAGAGACGAACGAGACGAACGAGATTATGAACGAATGAATGTGACTGACGGATTTGGATTTCATTCGCGCGATGAAGACGGACGCGTTGCGACGACGATCGAGCGCGATGACGGACGAGACGTCGATGAAGACGTGTGCAAAGGTATTGAGTCTGTGTCCCGAGGTGTTGACGGCGTGGAATCATCGACGGGAGGCGATCGAGCGAGGTGAAGAGACGAGACGCGCGGACGCGGACGAGGACGACGCGTCGACGAGCGCGCGCTACGAGTGGTGGCGCGAAGAGCTCGCGCTGAGCGAGAGCGCGCTGAAAAGTAATCCGAAGAGTTATCCGAGTTGGTATCACCGGAAATGGGTCATCGAGCGGATGATTCGCGAGATGGGAAGGGACGACGCGCGGGCGAGAGAGACGCTCGCGCGAGAGGAGGCGCTGTGCGCGACGTCGTTGAACGCCGACGATAGAAACTTTCACTGTTGGTCGTATCGCGCGTTCATCGCGCGAGCGCTCGGGAGGACGAGTGAGGAGGAGTTGGCGTACACGATGACGAAGATTGAGAATAATTTCAGCAATTACAGCGCGTGGCATTACCGAAGCACGATTTTAGAGGCGGCGGGGGAGGCGAGACGCGCCGAGACGCTCGCGCGCGAGTTTGAATTGGTGTCGAACGCGTTTTACACCGAACCCGAGGATCAGAGTGCGTGGATGTATCACAGGTGGTTGGTATCGCGCGCGCGCGCGCTCGAGTGCGCGAGCGAGCGCGAGACACTTTTCGAGAGCGCGCTCGAGACGTGTCGCGAAGTATCCGAACTGGAACCCGAGTGCAAGTGGCCGCTCCTCGCGCGCGTCGCGCTCGGAGACGAAAAGTCGGACAAACTGTACGATAGGCTGATGACGATCGATCCGGCGAGGAGTGGATATTATCGAGACGTCATCGCGCGCGGCGTTTTGTAAAATGAAAGATTTGAAACATGTTTCCCATTACATATCATTACGGAAAACGCATTTTTGCAAGTGTCGAAGGTGCAAAAACGCACGTCTTGGAACAGACGCGCATCGTGTATCGACACATTCTAATGTCCACTATTCGTACGTCACCAAATGACTACTCGGTTCGCATACAGCGTGACGTCACAACGTCACGATTTCGCCATCATGTCGCAGTTAATACAACGTATCCTGTGCCCATCTACTTGGCAATGTTGGCATACCAGAGACCGGTGATCTTGACATCCTTCGGCACCTTGGCACCGAGATCGGTGTCGGACGGTTGAATGGACTCGAAGACGCCGGCGATTTCACCGGTGGCCGGGTCGTACTTGGCGACGTTGAAGACGGCGGAACCCTTCAAGGCGGCGGTGTTCTTTTGGTTTTCCTTTTGGAGCTCTTCGGAATCAGCGCGCGCCGGGAGGGCAACGGCGTTGTCGTAACCAGTGGAACCACCACGGCCCTTCGGGTCGAGGAAGGAGGAACCACGGTAGGACGGGACGACGAAGTCGCCGCCGAATTGGGACGTGTTACCCTTGCCCACGAATTCCTTGACGGTGAACAAGAACGGAACACGCTCACCACCCGGCAATTGGACGGTGACCGGGGCGTAGTCGAGACCATCCTTCTCTTGGAAGTTGACGGAGCCATCGGAGCCAACCTTGAACGCACCAGTCATGCCATCGAGGGTGTACGTCAAGCGCGTCATCAAGCGCGTCTTGGAGAATTCTGACTCGCCTTGCTTGAATTGGGACTCTTCCTTGACGGTGAACGACGTCGGTTCCATGCAGAATCGCGTGAGGTCGTAGTCACCAGACTTGATTTCCTTGCCGGAAACACCGCCTTCGACGACCGGGCACGTGTTCGCCAAGCCGGTACCCTTGACTTGGAGGTACGTCAAGCCTTGCAATTCGTCATAGGTGACGGCAGACGCAGACTGTTTACGCATACAAAAAAAATCGAGACCGTCAGTCATTTTTTCAAAAAAAATGGATAGGATCGAGATACGATGCACGAATGCGCCCGCGGTGGATGGACGACGACGACGACGCGGTGAACGACGACGTCGACGTCGACGTCGACGAGACGCATCGCGCCGACGACGAGACGTATTTTCATCCATCGCGTCGTCGCGTCGTCTCTCCCTCACGCGCGTCGCGTCGTCACCCCTCACGCGCTTCAATCCTCCCATCATCGTATCGCGGTCGTATCTCTCGCGCGCGAATGCACGCCACGCACCTGCGCGAGCACGGCGCCGGCGACGCCGAGGGAGAGCGCGCCCTTGGACACCTTTTCGGCGAATTCGTTCAAACCCGCGCGAGCGGCGACGGGCTTGGTGGATCTGTCGTTCGTTCGTCGCGCGCGCGTCGTCAGTCGTCGCCCGTTCGTTCCTCGGCGCGCGCGCGGCCGCCTCTCCTCGTCACCCGCGAACGTTCTCGCGCGCGGGGACGATCCGATCCCTCGACCGCGTCGACGACGCCGTGTCGACGACGCGCGCGCGCGGGCGCGCGACGGGAGCGAGTCGCGGATGAAGAGAAATTCCCTCATCTCAAACCACCCCTCCGACGTCCCCGCACTCGCCCCGCGCGCGCGTCGCGCATCGTCGAGATCGCGACCGATCGATCGCGCGACCCTCTCGCGATCGTTCGCGTCGTCGTCGATCGCGCGTCTTCCGCGCCGTCTTCCCACCGCGCGCGAACGCGAGGCGCGCGAGACACACACACGCACCGCTTGGTGGCCTTCGCCGCCTTGAAGGCGCGAACGTTACCGAGAACGGCGGACTGCGTGATGGACGCCATGGTCGTGCGCGCGCGAGAGTGACGCCAGGCGACGCGCGAGGTCGGCGATCGATCGATCGATCGCGGGCGGGGATTCCATGCCCCGTGGAAAGGGGGTACGTCTTGAGTCCTACACCCTCGATCACCCATCTCCCGACAGACCTCCACCATCGCCCGCGTCTCCATCCCATCCAGTCGCGCGATCGAGTCGATCGAGTCGAGCGAGTCGAGTCGATCGAGTCGAGTCGAGCCGCGGAGGTCACGTGTATCCATCCTGTGGTGTGTTTCGTACTACGTACTATACGGTTCGTGTGTCCGAATACTACAAAAAGAGGAAGCACCGCCCGCCGGTCGGTCGAGCACCACCGACGCCGCGGCGCCGCCGACGCCGCGGCGACGTGGATTCGCGCGAGGGGTGGATGGACAGACGTCGACGCGCGAAGATCTCGTCGGTCGACGTCGGTCGTCGGTCGTCGGACGTCGGACGAGGTCGAGGTCGAGGTCGAGGTCGCGCGAGGGGGGGGACGGCGTGCCGTGTCGTCCTTCTCGTCGTCGTCGTCCTTCTCGTCGTCGACTCGACATGTTGCGCCGACAGGCGCGATTGCGACGGGAGTTTGTGTATAGGAAATCGCTCGAGGGGAAGGAGCGAGAACTGTACGAGAAGAAGCGAAAGATTCGACAGTGTCTGGAGGATGGGAGACCGATCCCGACGGAACTGCGGAAGGAGGAGGAAAAGTTGAGAGAGGAGGTGCACGCGGAGGACGCCAAGACGGCGACGTACGGCGCGAGGGACGTCGTGGATGATGAGTACGCGAAAGCGGCGGAAAGCGAGCCGAGGGTGTTGTTAACGACGTCTCGAGATCCGTCGAGTCGATTGCAACAGTTTGCAAAGGAGTTGAAACTGTTGTTTCCGACGTCGCAGAGAATCAACCGAGGGTCGCAAATTTTACCGGATTTGATGGAGTTGTGCAGAAACGGTGATTTCACGGATTTAGTCATGGTGCACGAGCATCGAGGGGAACCGGATGGGTTGGTGATCTCGCACTTGCCGTTCGGACCGACGTGTTACTTTGGAATCTCCAACACGGTGATGCGACACGACATTAAGGATCAAGACATCGGACACGTGAGCGAAGTTTTCCCGCACTTGATTTTAGAAAACTTTACGTCTGCGCTGGGTAAACGCACGGCGACCGTGCTCAAGCACTTGTTCCCGGAACCGAAGGCGAAGTCAAAGCGCGTGGTGACGTTTGCGAACGACGCCGATTATATTTCTCTGCGTCATCACATGTACGAGATGCCCAAGGGGGCGAAATCGGTGTCGCTCACGGAAATCGGACCGAGGTTCGAGTTGCGTCTGTATCAGATCAAGCTCGGCACGGTGGAGATGGACGACGCGGACATAGAGTGGAGTTTGCGACCGTTCATGCGCTCGGGGAAGAAGGCGCGACTTTAGTAGCGTTATTATAATGTTTTTAGAATTTTTTAGAACAAATCGACGACGGAGAGACGTGCACTCGTCACGCTGATCCCTCCTTTGTGTACGCCTCTGACAATCCGTCCACGCTCCCACCGCTCCGCACGTCCATCGGAACGTGCGTGACGTCGTTAAAAAATTGCATCCCCACGCTCTCGCCGTCCTCCGCGACGTCAAAGTGCAGTTTGTGCACGCACGCGTTTTGCGAGCAAAACAACGCGCCCTGCTTCCCCGTCGTCCTCGGCGCGTCGAACAACGTCTTCAATAAGATATCAATAAACATCCCGTGCGACACGAGCACGACGTCAGCCTTCGTCGCCGCGCCCTCGCGCATCGCCCGTGCCTTGTCCCACAACCACTTCGCCACCTCGGCGCCGCGCGTCTGCGCGTCTCGCACGCTCTCGCACCCGCGCGCCGGATCCCACCACCCATCCTTGATCTCCTCCGGCGCATCGATCCGTTCAAACTCACCCTCTATCTCATCTTTCGTCATCCCTCGTCTCCCTTCGACTCCTCGCGCGCCTCGCGCGCCCTCGAAACACCCTCCGTGTTCGTGCAACGCCGGCGCGCACCGCGCGCGCGTCCCCATCCCTCTCGCGATTCCCTCCGTCGTCAGCAGGCACCGTCGCATGCACGACGTCCATATCTCCGCGTCGACGGTCGCTTTCGACGACGACGCGACGAATTCGGCGAATCGACGCTCGAGCGCGCGCGCCTGCGCCTCGCCCTTGCGCGTGAGCCCCGGGTCGGCGCGTCGAGACGGATTGTGTAATCCGGGCGCCGTCAGCGCGTTGTTCTCGCTCTGCGCGTGTCGAACGAGGTAGACGTACATGGTGGACGACCGCGCGCGTTCGCGCGTCTCGCTCGACGGCGACGACGAGGAGTGTCGTCGATCGCTCGATTCATCGATCGATCGGTGCGTTCGCTAACCGTCGTCGTCATTCGGCGACGCCGACGGCGGCGACGCCATGGGGTGCGCGTCGAGCGCGCCCGCGCGAGACGACGCGGCGTCGAGCTCGCGCGAGGTCCCGGCGGTGCCGACGCTCGACGACGGGAGCGTGAACGTGGAGGCGACGCTCGCGACGTTCGGAATCGCGGACGACCGACCCGGAGACGACGCGACGGAGGACGACGGGCGACGACGCGACGGTCGGGAAACGAACGGTGGCGGTGGAGTGCGACGCGCGAGATCGTTGCGATCGATGGACGGGGCGACGGCGCGACGCACGGCGTCGATAAACGTGAGGAGGAGCGCGAGGACGTTGGGCGAGTCACCGAGCATGCAGAATTCGTTGAGCGCGCGCTCGTTGATTTCGCCGGTGAAAGAGGCCAGGAGGAACTCGGGGACGACGAAAGGAGGGGCGTTCGGAAGGTCGGGCGGCGGTGGACGCGTGGACGCGACGCAAGAGAGGGAGCGGAGGGATGGTGCGACGCCGGCGAGCGACGCGGCGCACGAGTTTGAAAAGTGGCCGGGACGGCGACAGGAAGGCGAGAGCGACGGTTTGCCTCCGATGGCGTCCTCGGCTCGCGCGACGCCGCACGCGTCTCGAAGTATGGGCGCCGAGCACGGCGAACGGGACGAACGAGGCGGGCGACCGTCGGTGAGTAAGTTTCGAGGCGACGAACAGACGGCGAGCAAGGACGTCAAGGGTCCGAGTTGGGTGCCGCCGACGAAAGGGTCAGCCATCGTCGCGCAGGCGAGAAAACGAACGATGCACAAGAGAACGATGTCGGAGGATCCCGGGTTGTGGGGTTCTGGAGCGTTCTCGACGCCGACGCGAACGTCGAGTGGATTGCGAAGCATGGAGGACGCGATTTTCGAGTTGGACGACAACTACGAAGACGCGTCGCTCACGCCCGAGGAGTTTTCAAATCAAGTGCAGAGTTTAATGCGATCGATGCGCGAACGGCAAGCGTTTTTGCGAAAGCTCACGATGGAGACCATAGAACTGTGCAAACCACTCGTCGAGTTGGAGGCGCCGATCGAGACGCTACTTCGACTTCGGGAGATTGACGAGGCAGCGACGGCGCGCGACGACAAAGAGCGCGAGCGTCTCCGCGATCGCGACGAACCGGAGATGCCGTCGCACGCCGCGAAGACGCGTACGCTTAGTCTAGACTCGTTCGAGATTTCGAGCGCGCTTTCGGCGTACGATTACGAGAAGCGCGCGCCCGCGAGAGGGGACTCGGAATTTTCGCTCGACGGCATCGAGGAGGAACTGCGATCAGTGGACGAGCTCCTCAAGGAAACGAGCGCCGTGGGCACCTAGTTTGAATATTTGTAGTGGTATAATAGACCTTTTCACAATCTAATTTTCCTACGGAAGTCATGCGGGGGTAGGTCCTCGCGTCAGAGACGTCGCGACTAGTCGAAGAGATCGAAGTCCATGTCGGCTTCTTCCTCCTCTTCCTCGACCGGAGCAGCGGCCGCCGCCTTGGTGTCGCCGCCGGCATCGCCGGCAGGAGCCGCGGAGGCGAAGGCACCCGGGTTGGCGAGGTAATCCTTGACCTTTTGGGCCAACTCGAAGGTGTAGTCGGTACCGATGGAGATCGCGAGCACGTTCTTGTACGCGTTGACGATGGAGTGCGGGATAGACGCGAGGGTGGGGTATCCGGAAGCCAAGGAGAGGGACGCGACTTGCGCGACACCAGACATGAACTTAGCTTCGAGAGTCTCGTCGGTAATGTCCAAGACGGCAGACGGGTACATGGCACCCTTGTCGTATACTTCGAGGACTTCCAAGCCGTACGTGAACGGCGTGAACTTCATCTTACCGAGCAACGCAGCGGCGGAAGAGGAAACACGGTCACCCGGCTGCAACACGACAATGTCGTTGAGGATTTCGATTTGACCCTTGTTAATCTTCGTCGCAATGTTGAGCGTTTGGAAGAAGGACGTTTGGGACGGTTCCATACCGGTCGGACCCGCCGGGACGACGACTTCGACCGGGGCGATGGCGCCGATGCGCGCCGGCGCCGGGACGACGAATTGTTGAATCTTCTTACGAGTTTCCAACAAGTCACCCTTGGTGAAGATGATACCGACGTTGCCGATGAGCTTGTCGGACAAGATCATCCACGTGTCGTCACCCTTCGCCTTGCAGTAGTTGGTGATGCACTTACGCATGAGAGTGTTCTTGCCCATGAGCACGACGGATTCCGGGCGGCACGCCTGCGAGGAAAAGAGACACTCTCTCGGTCAGTGCGACGTTCGAGGACGAGACGAGACGGAAACGCGCACAGAAAAAAAATAGCCCGAGCGATATCGTCGAGACGCGCGGTCATCGGACGCGCGATGCGACGGTACGCGACCGAGATCGAGCGCGCGCCCCGCGTTAGGGCTTTACGAGCGTCATCGAGTCTCCACGCACCGCACGAATGTCCATGAATTGCTTGGAGCCAACGTTATCGGCGCCGACCAAGAAGGCGGTGTCGTAGTTGTCCAACAATTCGCCCACGCGCTTGGCGTAGGCTGCTTTCTTCATGGCCGCAGCGGACGGCATGATCAAAGTCTTCTGAGAGTTTTTCTAAGTCACGGCGGGACCAAGTACTGCTTCTGATGCAGCAAGGAGAGTGTGAGCGTTTTACACTTCTTTAACCCGTGCGCCGCGTGGGTGTGCGATAAAGTTAAGTCTTTACCGTACGCGTGCGTTCGCGACGTCGAAACCGAGCGTCGCAAAGAGGCGGAAGACGTGAAGTCGCAGGGTTAGTCCCATCCATCCACGGATTTAGCCAAGGGACTCATTCGAGAGTTGTGATTGGTGAATGTGTTCTTTGACGAGAGTTTCGTTTTACAGTATGAGTCGGATCTAAGGCACCATGGCGGCGGTCGTTTCGTTGAACATGTAGTCGGATTGGTAGTCGAGCATGAACTGCGTCGATCGTTTGACGTCTAAGAACATGCCGTACACCTTGGAGACGTCCTGGACGTCCACCTTGGCGGACTTTCGACGACTCGCCTTGAGCGACGCGGCGGAGATGAGCTGAATGGCGTAGCGAAGACTCGTCTCGCACGCAATTTTACAGAGTAAATCCTTGGCGTCCTCGCTCAGTTCGACGTCCTCTTCCTCGCATCGAATCTCTAAGATGGCTTTGAGTTCGCGCTCTTCGTACGGCTCGGTGTGAATGATCAGGAGACGATCGAGAAGGTCGATCGGTATGCCGTGCGGCGAGCGGAACTCGGTGCCTCGAATCTTCGTGATGCCGCGGTTGGTGGCGACGACTAAAATGGGCGCCAACTCGTTTTCCAACGCGCGGTTCAGGAATGAGAAACATTCGATGTCGAGCATGTGCACCTCGTCGATGAAGAGCACGCCCGGGATGATCTCCGCCTTGCCCTCTTCCTTCCACTCGGAAACCTTGCTGTCGATTTGCTCGCGAATCTCCGCGCGAATTTCACCGGTATCACCGGCGAAGAGCGCGAGGAACCCTTGAGTGCGAGAGTTTATGACGTCGATTTCGTGTAGAGACACGGTGTGCACCTCCTCCTTGCGCTTTTGAAGCTCCCCCTCCGGGCAAGCGACGAACTTTGTCGTCGCGCCCATGGCGTCGTAGTCTCTCGATCTTGAAAACGACCGTCCAAGCTTTGTGATGCGCCCGCTCGCCTTATCGATGTTGATCACGTCGCCCGCGTTCACTTTGGCCTTACTGATCGCCTCTATCATCTTCGTGCCGAGATCATACACCGTCTCCATGTCTGTCGTCTTCATGGTCAATTTCCCCGTCTTGGCCGTCGTCGCCGCGTACGCCCCCACAGGTTTATCAATCTCGATCTCCACCACCTCGCCCTCGATTATCTCGTTCTCCTCTTTAATTCTCACCCCGATCGCCTTACGAAACGCCTGCGTCAACGCCTCCGTCTTAGACATCTCCATGGAGAAGATTTCGCTCGCCGCCATGGACGCGAACGGCGTCTCTTCGCCCAGCGTCTTCGCCATCCCTTGCGCGATCGCCGTCTTCCCCGTGCCCGGTTGACCCGCGATCAGCACGCCGCGTCCCGCGATCGTTCCATCTTTGATCATGTTCGCGATCACTCCCGCCGCTTTTCTCGCCCGCAGTTGTCCCACCAAACCTTGGGACGATTTCCTCGCATCCAAGCCGTCGTCCAATCCCAATCCTCTCACGTGCGAGTGCGCGCCCACGCGCTCGACTCTGGTGAGCGTGCTCGCGGAAGATTGCGGAGGTAAGCCTATATCACTCATCGCGCGCGCGTCGGGACGAAGCGGTCGATCGAGGTCGCGTCGGCGTGTGCGCACGAGGTTGAAATCCGACGCAATCTCGAGCGCGCGTCCAGTCAATCGGGGCGGCGATGTCTTCCTTTTGACCCACTGTATGTCGAGTCGTGAACGGTCAAAGGTCAACCAAAAAGGCGTGCAAAGACTGTTTGGCGCGGCGAGTCTCTTTGGACGCGCGCGCGGTGGAATGCGTGAATGAATGAATGAATGAATGAATGACGCACGTTTCACGGTATCTATGGCTAGCGATCTATGGCTAGCGACGCGCGCGTTTGGACGATCTCGTGACGCGAAGTTGAGGGGCGTCCTCGAAGGGGACGCGCGGAGACTTGGAGGACGATTTCGGCGTCTTCGTCTTTTTCGAGGATGAAGATCTGGTTTTGGGCGGTGGAGACGGTTCCTCGTCGCTTTCGTCGTCGTCGTCGTCGTCATTCTCGTCGTCGTCGTCGTCGCTTTCGTCGTCGTCGTTCACGTCGATATCGCCCTCGTCCTCGTCGGCGTCGGCGTCCTCGTCGTCGAGCTTGGACGGGTCCACGGCGTTGGCGTCGTCGTCGTTTATCATGTCGGCGTAATCGTCCGCGGAGGCAAACACGCCACCGCTCGTAAAATCTCCGACGGCAGTGTCGTCCTCGTCCTTCGGTCCCTCTTGAACGGCGCGTTTGATCGCCTTGATCGCCTTGGCTTCCTCCTCGCGTTCTCGCTCCGCCGACTCGGCGAGCAAGTAACCGGGCGGTTTACCGTACGCTTTAGCCAACGCGTCGAGGTTGAAACGATCGTCTTCGATGCCTTCTTCTTGGCGCTCGGATCTGAGGAATTCTTCATCGGCCTCTTCATCGAAATCAACGTCCTTGAAGTCGTCCTTTTTAACCTTTTTGAGGGACACCGCCAACGCCTCGTCGTCAGAGTCGGAGGCTTCGTCGATGTTGATTTCCTCCACCGCGAGCTCGTCCTCGCTCTCTTCGCCTTCGGATTCGCTGTCGTCGTACTTCTTCTTCGGCAACTCTCCGTCCGGATCGGATTCGGACTCGGCGTCGCTCGCGTCTTCCGTGGTCTTCTTGTCAACCTTCTTCTTCTTCGCCGCCGCCTTTTCAGCCTTGTTGGCGAAGTACCGATGGAAGAAGACGTCGGATGGATCGACTTCGGACTCCATGAGCGAGGCGAATTCTTCTGTGCCCGGCATATACGCGTCGCTGACGTCGGCGTTCGCGGCGCGCATGACGTCGGAACCACCCTTGGACCGTTTCTTCGGCTTCTTTTGCAACCACTTGTCTAGGAAGACGGTGAGCGTCATGTCGGCGAGAGGATCGCCGTCGTATTCGATCGGCTTACCCTGAAGGAGCGTGCGCGACATCGCGGCGACGGACGGGTGTGCGTTGGTGGCCAACACGTTGAGTTCCCACCAGCACGACGTCTCCGCGCGAGCGTACATGGGTTCTCGTTTCTCCATGTCGTACCGCTCACTCGCCGAGGCCACTCTCCTTTCGGCGCCCAAACCGGCGTCTTCGTCGCCATCCGATGATTTCTCGCTATCGCTCGCGGGTTTCAGCTTATCGTGTTCCATCTCATCGCCCTCGAATAGACCGGTGCGCGCGTCGTCGTCGTCGTCGTCGTCATCGCCTCTCACATCGCTAAAATGCTCGACTCCGTCGTCCTCCGCGTCTCTGGGTTGTCGAATTGCATTCCAGTGCGATGGTTGTTTCGCCAAGAATTCACTCACCGACATGAGCGCGCCGCACGCGAACGTGGCGGGCGCTTGTGAGGCTACCTGCAGAAGTCGCTTCACCATGGCTGCGGAGCGCTTCGGGACGACGTCTTCGCGAAGACTCTTGTAAATCAACGAAAGCACCTGCGAGGTGTTCGTCGATCTCGCCAATCCAGGATGGAGCAGCAACGCATACAAGGCTCTGTAATATCGATCGCTGACGGACGATCGCGCCGACAATAACTGGAAGAGGAGCATCATCGCTTGGAGTGCACCTCCCAGATTGGGCGAGTGCGCGATCGTGAAGAGCGCGGGAGAGATGCGATCGATGAGAGCGTCCACCTTTTCGCTCGCGACGTAAGGGAACGCGCGATTGATACCAGTGAGCAGCGCCGACACGACTCGTGCGTCCACTCCCGCACCGATTTGCGCTGGTTGTTCCTGTTTCTTCGCATCTTTGCCACCTCGACCGCGTCCCCGCCCGCCTCGGCCTCCGCGCCCGCCTCGGCTGCCTCTCCCACGACCACCGTCTCTGTGGCGGTGCTTCTCCTTCTTCTTCGGCTCGGGTTTCGCATCTTCTCCTGCATCGTCGACGTCTTTCTTCAGAGACAGCTTGTACAAGTACTGGAAGAGTCCAAAGTACGCCTCGATGAGTTGCTCGGCCAACGCCGGTCCGTCCCCTCGGTGACTGAGAGAAATTTGATTCAACATGACTGCGGCGTAGTACTGCGCCTTCAACCCGACACCGCGTCTGAACGTGAACGCCTCAACTTCCCGCGCGACGATGCGCTTCATCGCTGGATGCGCTTTGATGAGCTCCAGGCACAGATACGACGCGTTTGAAGCGATTTTTCTCGACGGATCACCGAGTTTATTGACGAGAATGTTCAACAACTGACGCTCGCCCTCCGGTTTCGCCTTGAGCAACGCGTACGCACTCTTGAGCGCCTTTTCCTTGAGAATAGGCAGAGGATCTCTCGAGAGCTCGTCCAGAGCCCCGATAAATCTCAAATACATTCGCTTAATGGAATCTTCCACGTGCCAGTACATCAAACGCTTGCGTTCATGCGGTGCGTCCGCCGACGCCGCGAGAGGTTGCTCGCTAAAGTACTTGAGCTTTCTATCGGGCAGTAAACTCTCACGGAATAACGTCTCGAGCGCGGTGATCGATTGTACCGCCCCGCGTTTTCCACCGCTCGCCCGTGCGCGCTCGACGAGTCCTAGTAAATTTTCCAACGCTTTCAAATTCGCCACCGGATCCTCGGTGACGCTCAACACGTTTGCCGCTACCTTGTCGCTCGCCGTACCGCTCGTGCGCACCATCTCCAACCACTTGGCGTTCGCGTCGCTCTTACGCTGTAACCGCTTCGCGTACGAACCCACGCGCTCTTCCAACGCGCTCTTCGCCATCTTCTCCTTCGCCTCGAGTTCGCCTCTCGACGGCGACTTTGTCTTTGTCTTCGCCGCGCCGAGCTCCGCGTTCAGCGCCTTCACCGTCTCGTACCACGCTCCACCCGACGCTCCCGCGCCATCGCGCGCGCGTCCACCCTTCACATCACCGCCGCTCTCCTCTTTCGTCGGCATCGGTCCAGCGCCCGGATTCCACGGTCGTTTCTTCCCCGACGCCCGTCTCGCGTCCGCGGCGTCTCCCTCGTCTCCCTCCGAGACTTTCCCTCGTCCCCGTCTCGCCTCGGTCGCCGTCTCCGTCGCTTCGCCTCCATCGCGCGCTTCCGTCGACGCCCTTTTCGCCCGATTCCCTCGCACTCGACTCTTCCCGTCCGCGTCCTCACCCGCACGCGTCGTTTTCGTCGTCCCCGCCGCCGCGCGCGCTTTTCGTCGCAAATGCTCGGCGCGAAAGTCTCGGTCGTCGAATCCGCGCGCGACGTCGCCGGACGCCGCGCTCGGGGCGAATCCGAGCGTCGAGGCGAACGCCTTGACGTCCGCGCCGAGATCGGCGTCGACGTCGGACGCGCGAGGCATCGCGCGCGCGTCGCGATGACGACGACGACGAACGCGCGGGGAGGCGGCGGGCGAGCGAGCGAGCCGGCGAGCGAGCCCAGAGCCCAGCGAGTCGGGTCTCGCGCGCGGATTCGATGTCCCCGAAGACGGGCGGAGGTTGGCTGAAAAATGTGTGTGTATGTGATGTTTAAAACGTGCGTATGCCGTGCGTGCCGCGCGCGTTCGTCGTCCTCCTTAATAGACGCGCGCCTTGGGCGGGATGACGTCCATCTCGGCGTCGAGCGTGTAGTCGTGCACGGGTCTGTAATCAATCTTTACTTTACCGTTTTCGACGTACGCGAGCGTATGTTTCATCCACGCGTCGTCGAGACGGTCGGGGAAGTCTTCGCGCGCGTGCGCGCCGCGACTCTCCTTGCGGCGCTCGGCCGAGTGCATGGTGGTTTGCGCGTTGGGCATGAGGTTGTGGAGCTCGAGTGCCTCTACCAAGTCGGTGTTCCAAACCAACGATCGGTCGGTGAGCTTGAGGTTGTCCAACTGCGCAGCGACGTCGTCGATGCGCGTGCATCCGTTGGCGAGTGTCTCTTGCGTTCGGAAGACGGCGGCGTCCTCTTGCATCACCTTTTGCATCGTCTTGCGAAGCATCGCCGTCGGCGCCGTGCCCTTGGAGTTGCGAATCTTTTCGAGACGTTCGATGGCGTTCGATCCGGCGTCGTCGGCGATCTTACGGTGCGGCGCGCCTTGTTTGAGCTTGCCCGCGACTGTGTTGGCGCATGCTCGACCGAAGACGACGATGTCCAATAACGAATTGGCCCCTAGTCTGTTGGCGCCGTGCACGCTGGCGCACGCCGCCTCGCCGGCGGCGAGCAAACCCAGGACGATGGCGTCGGGGTCACCGTTCTTCGGCGCGACGACTTCGCCCTTGTAGTTGGTGGGAATACCGCCCATGTTGTAGTGAACGGTGGGAATGACGGGAATGGGCTCCTTGGTGACGTCGACGCCGGCGAAAATGGCGGCGGTTTCGGAAATCCCTGGAAGACGCTCCGCCAAGAGCTCCGGCGGCAAGTGGTTCAGGTGCAAATAGATGTGATCCTTATCCTTACCTACGCCTCTTCCCTCGCGAATCTCGAGCGTCATCGATCGAGAGACGACGTCTCGACTGGCGAGATCCTTGGCGCTCGGCGCGTATCGCTCCATGAAACGCTCGCCCTCAGAGTTGCGCAAAATGCCACCCTCCCCGCGAGAACCCTCCGTGATCAAGCAACCGGCGCCGTAAATACCGGTGGGGTGGAATTGTACAAACTCTTGATCCTGCAGAGGCAAGCCCGCCCGAGCGACCATGGCGTTGCCGTCGCCCGTGCACGTGTGCGCGGAAGTCGCGCTAAAATACGCCCGTCCATATCCCCCAGTGGCCAAAATGGTCTGGTGCGATCTGAACCTGTGAATGGTGCCGTCCTCGAGACACAGCGCCATGACGCCCACGCACTCACCCTTGTCCATGATCAAATCCAACGCAAAGTACTCCACGAAGAATTGCACGTCGTGCTTCAACGCGGCGCCGTAGAGCGTGTGCAACATGGCGTGTCCCGTTCGATCCGCCGCCGCCGCGCATCGATACGCCTGTCCACCCTTACCGTAATCCAACGACTGACCTCCGAATGCGCGCTGGTAAATCTTCCCCTCGTCCGTTCTCGAGAACGGCATGCCGTACTTTTCCAATTCGATCACCGCCTTGGGCGCCTCTCGACACATGTACTGAATCGCGTCTTGGTCTCCGAGCCAATCCGCCCCCTTGACGGTGTCGTACGCGTGCCACCGCCAATCATCCTCCGTCATGTTCCCTAACGCCGCGTTTATACCTCCCTGCGCCGCCACCGTGTGCGACCGCGTCGGGAAAAGCTTCGTCACGCACGCCGTCTTAAATCCGTGTTCGCCCAAACCGATCGCCGCGCGCAGACCCGCGCCTCCCGCCCCGACCACCAGGGCGTCGTACTCGTGATCGATGATCTCGAACGACGGCGTCGCCGACGCGTACCCTCGATTCGCGCGTCCCCACGCGCTCGCCGTCGACGAAGACGAAGACGTCGCGACCGATCGATCGCGACGCCGATGATGTCGTTCATGACGATGCGCGGACTCGTCCGTTCCCGTTCCCGTTCCCGTTCCCGACGCCGACGCCGACGCCGACGCCGACGCCACCCCTCGACCCTCGCTCGCGTCCCACACCGCCCGCGCGGCACGCGCACACGTCGATCGTCCCACCGCTCGACGCATCATCATCACCCCCGCGCGCTCGCCGGCCGTCGATCGATGACGTGACGGTCGGTCGCCGGTCGCCGGTCGTCGCGACTGAGATGAGTCAATCAGACCGACCCGAGGGTGCGCAGGGTTTTGGTTTAGGGTTTAGTGGTGACGGCAGGATGGATGTCGACGAGACCCATTCTGCATTCGTGGGCGTCGATGCGCGTGTTCGCGACGATCGAGACGTCCGGTCGCGGTCGTCGCGGTCGTCGCGGTCGTCGCGGGATCAAGATTCGTTCGTTCGTCGGTCGCCTCGTCTTCGTTCGTTCGGTCGTCTCGTCTTCGTTCGTTCGTTTCCGGCTGACGACCGATGGATGTCGCGTGATTTGATTGATTTCGATTTCGATTTCGACTCGCGCCGTCCCTCGGGCGTCGGTGATCGGTGGAGACGACGATGACGACGGGGATGAGGTCGTCGTCATCGCGCGATATCGTTCGTGAACTCGAACGACGGCGAGCGGCGAGGGAGCGAGCGAGAGGGACGACGCGTCTCGACGACGAGGACGACGAGGACGACGGCGAGGATGGGACGACGCGGTTCGTGGACGCGATGGAGACGATGACGGGCGATGACGACGACGAGAGGATGGCCGAGTCGTCGTCGTCGTCGTCGGTGTCGTCCTCTTCCTCGTCGTCGTCGTCGTCGTCGTCGTCGTCGTCGTACGCGTCGACGAGAGAGGAGGCGTTCGAGGAAAACCGCGCGACTCGGTCGAAACGAACCGTCTTCGGGTGGGGCGAACCGGTCAGCGAGGCGAGGATACGCGAGAGAGAGGCGAGACGCGCGTTAGCGCACGCGTTGGTGAGCGGTGACGCGTGGGACGACGAAACCTGGCCGCCGCCGCCGCCGACGACGAGAGATTCGAGAGACGTGAGAGGTTCGAGAGATTCAAGGACGCCGCTCGATGGACGAGGACGACCGGTGCGATCATCGGAGGCGTCGTCGGAGGCGGATGAATCCGAGGACGCGGCCAAGGCGAGACGAAGGCGAAGGAGACGTGCGCGAGAACGCGAACACGTCGCGCGATTGCGTCGAGGAGACATGCGATGACGCGTGTGTTTTCATTTGTTCGTTCACAATGCGCGTGCGCGTGGTACTTGTAGTAAACGGTAGTGTAGTGAACAGTGATGATAATTCGTCACATCTTTCTTTTATTCTCGTTCCTCGCGCGACAGGAAATCGGCGAGCGTGCCTCCCTCGATGCACCGCGTCTCGCTCGCGTACCGGCGAAGCGCGTCTTCAACCTTGCCGTCGCACGGATCGAACGTGCCTCCATTTTCCTCGGTGCACCGCTTGAGAACGTTTTCGAGAACACCGTCGATGCCACCGGTGCACGGAATCTCGATCTCGTCCTTGACGGCCAAGGCGCCGTTTATGAGGGCCGGGACGCATGCGTCGCCGCAAAGCCCATCGGCATCCTCGAGGCACACCATCAGGATGTCCATCACCTTTTCCTCGTCGAACACCGGACACTCCCACGCGCGAGCGCCGCCGAGGAGGGCCAAAACGAAAACGAAAACGGTCGCGAGTGCGTTGCGTGAGTTCATCGCGTCGTGCGTGTCGTAAAGTGGCGAGTACACATGGCGCGTGGCGAGTACACATGGCGACGAAAATCGACGTCACCGCGGCGCCGGCGACGCCGCGCGCGCGATTTGACCCGTGGATCGAATGCGATTCATGTCCGAGATCGCCTCGCGCATGAACGTCTCCGTCATCTCCGTGAGCGGCGCGAACGCGAGTCCCGCGGCGGCGGCGCGTCGATACGCGTCGTCCGCCCTCGCCACGTCGACCGGTTCCATCTTGGTCAATCCCCAGTGTCCTCGCGCGATTTCACCCAAGAGTTGCGCGCGACTCCACTGTGCGGTGCCCCAAAACACGAGCACTTTCCCACGAGTCGACGCATTCAAGACGTAAACATCTTTTTCTGCGCGACGAACGACGCCGAGCGCCGTCGAGACGCTCCACTCGTCGTCGCCCGATTTGCGCGTGACGACGCCCATCACCTCTCTGCCCTCGTCGTCCGTCGTTTTCACGACAGTTCCTGGAGGGAACGTCACGCATCCATCGACGCGTTGTCTAAAAGCTACGCTAATGGCACTCGAAACGCCGTCTTCAATCTTCACGAATCCGCGCTCGTTGTCCCCACCGACGACTAAACAGAGCGAGACGTCGTCCTCGTCGACGGGGCCTCCGGTGAAACACTCCACCTCCACCTTGGACTTGACCTCGTCGACGTCCACTTCACGCTCCAGAGCGACCTCCTCGAATGCGGCGTCGATCGCCCGACGTCGACGGAACCGTTGGTAGACTGAAAATACGGCGCCGAGGGGAGAGAGAAGTTCTCGAACGGCGTCGTTTCCGACGAGACGCACTCGATTTCGACCTGTGCCGTCTTCTTCCTCTCCGTTCTCATTCTCGTTCCCTTCGTCGTCTTCGTCGTCTTCGTCGTCTCCCTCCTCGTCCTCCTCCTCCTCGTCGTCATTTTCGGATGGCTCTTCATCATCTCCCTCCTCCTCCTCCTCCACCTCCGCCTCTTCCTCCGATTGCGAAGACGGTTCGTATCGCTCCTCGTCTTCGTCTTCAACCTGCGCCGAGACGACTGCGCCTTCACCCGTGATGCTGTACTCAAGGTTAAACCTCCCCATCGTCGCCCCTCGTCGAACGTCCTCCACGAGTTCAAACAGCCGACTCTCCCCGTTCACCACCTCGTTCAGATCCGTCCGTCCGTTGAGGTTGACGGCGACGATGCTGTCGTCTCCGACGCCGCGTTCGCCGCCCTCTCCGCCCTCGTGTTCGTCCTCTTCGGACTCTATCACCTCCGTGATCAGGTACGTCCCGTCTACCCAGTGTTCGTATCCACAGATTCGTCTCAATCCCGGCGGCATCTGCTCGAGCTTCTCTCGCAGCGTCCGACTAAACGCGTCGTGCGACACCAACAAAAAATCGTCGCTCAACATGGCGGCGATTTCCGCCCCCGTGAAGCTCGACATGAGCGTCAATCTCGACGGCGGCGGCGTCGTAAACGCCGTCTTACACACATTACACACGTTCGATCGCGTATCTTCCGACCAATACGCCGGGTGCGTCGGCGATTGCACGACGCACATGCGTTGCCATCGCAACAAACAGTCGGCGTGAATAAAGCGTTGTCCACCTCGACACGCGCACGGGGCGATGAGTTCGAGACCCGGCACGGCGTCGTTCGCGCCCTCGAAACAGAATCGACAGCACGGCGAGTCGTCATCGGTCTCGTCGTCGTTTCCACACGCACCCGCGTCATCGCTCTTCTTCCGCTCCTCCTCCTCCTCGCCCCCGCGCGTCCTTCTCGTCCTTCTCGTCGTCGTCGTCTCGGGCACCTCTCGAGCCGTCGCCATCGTCCGCGCGCGCGCGAACGGTGGCGAGACGTTCGATCGAACGACGACTCGATCGAACGACGACTCGATGGACGATGCACGAACGCGCGCGTCCGGGCGCGTTCGCGCGTCGATCGTCGTTCGCGAGTCACGCAATGCATGCATGCATGCATCGGCATCGGCATCGTCGTCGTCGTCGTCGTCGTCGGCAGTCGTCAGTCGGTCGGTCGTCGGGTCGACTCGACGGTCGAGTCTCGACTCGACCTCGACCTCGACCTCGTGGTGTGCGGGTGGAGGTCGCAGTGCGCGACGCGACGGAGACGGAGACGGAGACGGAGACGGAGACGGAGCGCGATGGAGTACACCGATGCGCCCGTGTCCATGGGGGTGCGTGCGCGCGAATGAATCGACGCGCGAGACGGGTGACGGGATCGATGGAATGAATGAATGGATGACTTTGGATTTTGGATTTTGGACTGACGACGACGACGACGACGACGACGACGACGACGACGACGACGCGCGCAGACGACCATCATGGCGGTTAAGTACGCGGACGGTGTCGTGCTCGGGGCGGATTCGCGCACGAGCACGGGGACGTACGTGGCGAATAGGGCGAGCGACAAAATCACGCGGATCTGCGACAACGTGTGGATGTGTCGAAGCGGAAGCGCGGCGGACACGCAGAACGTGGCGGCGTACGTCTCTAGGTTAGCGGAAGAACACGCGGTGTCGGTGTCGAGCGCGGCGGCGGGAGCGGAGGAACGATTGACGTGCGACGTGAAACTCGTCGCCAATTTGACCAAAACAATCGCGTACGAAAACAAGGAGCGGCTGCAAGCGGGGATGATCATAGCGGGATGGGATCGAAAGCTCGGTCCGCAGGTGTACGGGATACCACTCGGTGGCGCTCTCGTTGAGGCTCCGTTCACGGTGGGCGGGAGCGGGAGCGCGTACGTGTACGGGTGGTGCGACGACACGTTTAAGGAGGACATGTCTCGCGACGAGGCGGAGACGTGGGTGACGCGCGCGATATCGCTCGCCATCGCGCGCGACGCGTCATCGGGTGGGGTCATTCGACTCGTCACCATCGATGGGAACGGGTGCGAGCGAAGGATGATTCAACCGATCGAACAACCGCCGTGCGCCGACGAGTTGCCGCAAATCAAACGCGCTGCGGATGTCGAGATGACGACGTGAACGGGCGGTTGACTGCTATACAGGCAAATGTAAGTAATACACGAGCATTCCTTCGCGCTCATCTCTTCTTTCGACCTCTCGGTCTCGGCTTTGACTCCACCTTGACCCTCTCTTCGCGCTGCCGCGCGTAACTCGCTCGATTCGTCTCGATCTGTCGCTCGTACTGTTCGCGGGCCTCGCGCGCGTTTTTCACGACCATGGCTTCGACTTGTTCCGCGGTGAGATTATAACAGTGTTCATAGTACGTCTTCAGCGGCGCCACGCGGCCTCGACCTCCCCACACTCCAGTCTTCACCGCCTCCACCCTGAGCGCCTCCACGCACGCGTCGTGTCGCGCCTGAATCCCCCAATCCACCGGCGCCCTTTTCCAACAATCTCTCGGCTCGAGCTCGCACCCTCGACGCAAGAGCTCCTCCACGACGTCGAGACGACCGAATCCCACGGCGAAGTGCAATGCGGTGCGTCCGGCGGGATCTTTCGCTTCTAATTCAAACGCTCCCGAGTCCAACAATCGCATCACCTCTCGCGCGTCCCCCACTCTCGCGCATTCGTGCAACTCGGGCGCGTGAAATAACGCTCGCGCGTTCGCCCCGCGCGTCGCGCGATCGCCACCGTCGAGCGCGCACCACGACCACGCCGACGTCCAACCCTCGGGAGGATCGACCGCGTACTCTCTCACCTCAGATCTCGTCTCATTCGTCGCGTTCGTCGCGTTCGTCGTCGACGCCACCTTCATCGAAAACGCCCCCCTCAATGTGGCGTCGCACATCCGCGATGAAATGCATGCGTGCGTTTTTTTCCCGCGTGCCCGGTGAAATCGCGAATGTGAATGCGACTGCGAATGCGCGTGGGTGTTCGATGGATCCGTCCATCGTCGACGACAGAGGTCGGCGAGGCGGACGAGGACGATGGTGACGATGGTGATGAGGACGACGAGGACGACGACGACGAGGAGGACGACGACGAGGACGACGTCTCGCGAGGTGTCGCGGTGTCGTCGTCGCTCGAGAATGACGATGCGTGCGGGACGGAACGGAGACGCCTCGGCGACGACCGCCTCGGCGGCGAGCGCCTTCTTGGGGACGTGGACGCGAGACTCCAAGCACAATCAACACGTCGTCGCGTATCTCGTCGCGCACGGCGTCGGCGCGGACGCGGTCGATCGCTCGAGAGCGCCGTATGAACAGACGTGGACGCCGAGCGCGTCGGGCGTCGACGGCGAGTTTACGGTTCGCACGACGTCGCCGGGGACGGATCGAACGTTGACGTACCCGATCGGTGCGTTCGTGGAAAAATACGAGACGAGCGCGATTTTTGGTAAAGGTCCCGGGGAGGTGACGCGCGTCGCGTCGTTCGACGCGTCCACGCGCACGCACGAGGTGAAGACGGAGTCGTCGTTGGGACGCGAGACGACGACGCGCACGGTGAGCGACGACGGGAAACAGATGATGTGCGTTCGACGATTCGTCGCCAATTGCGAGGATGAGACAGATTATGAGCAATTGGAAGTGACGAGCGTCGAGCGTTTCGTTCGCGTCGCGTGAGCGCGCGACGGTAAAACACCACGTCGAGGGGGATGGAATACGAATAGTATTTTCAATACAACGTTAGAAACTCGACCCCGAGAAACTCACTCAATTCCGACGAGAGGCCCGAACGCACCGCGTCGCGCCATCCGGGCGGATTCCGCTCCTGGGCCGACTTACTTTTTCCGCGCCGCTCGCGCCTCGATGATGAGATCGGCGAGAAGTTCTCTACATCCCTGCGTGCACACGTCCAGAGGCGTCTCATGATCGTCATCCTTCGTCTCTAAATTCGATCCCGCCTCCGCGAGCACCTTTAAGCACTTCTTCTCCCCCTGCGCGCTCGCGTAGTGCGCCGCCACGCAGCCGTCGACGCACCTCGCGTCCACGTCCACCCCCAATTCCAACACGCGTTTCAACATCTTGTGTTCGCCGCTGTACGCCGCCTGATGCGCCGCCGTCCATCCATTCTTATTCACGTGCGTCACGCTCGCGGCGTCCTCTAGAAGGATGCGCTCGAACGCGTCCGCGTCCCCATCCTCGATCGCCCCGAAGAGGGACACCTGGGACGTGGACGACCCGGACGACCCGGACGACCCGGACTCGGACTCGGACTCGTCCGTGTTCGAGTCATCGCGTCGCGAGGATGCGCTCACAACCTTGCGTCTGTTTCCTCCCATCCCTCGACTCGTTCGTCCGGGCATCGTCGTCGTCGACGTCGCACACTCTCGTCGCGCGCCCTCCGCGTCGTTTTCTCGTGCACTTTTTTTCCTTCGTGTCGTGAGACTTCTGCGACGATAGTCATGGACAAAAATGAAAACGTGTCGATAACCCGATCGGGACGAATGGTACGGCACGGAATGTGTAGCGCTGTTAGTTTTTCTAGCTCCATTGGTACGAATGGCACAGCACGGAATGTTTGATATCATTACACACGCGCGCGCGACGAGGCTCAGTTCGCGAGAGACAACAAGAGCGCGGTTCCTCGTTTTATCCAGTGTTCGGGCGCCGCGCCGCCGGCGTGTAACTCGACGTAACACACGAAGCTCGGTCGCTCGCGTGTACCCGTTCGCTTGCCGTAGACGTACAGAGGACACTGATAATACGTACCGGTTTTGCTCGATTTCTTCAGATGCGTCGGCTTGAAGTGAATCACGGGCATCTCGTCGGCGAGTTCTGTGAGCGGCGTCGGTTCGCACAGACACTTTTCTTTCGCGTTCCACCCGGCGCCTTCGAGAAACAAGCCACGAACGTACACGCCCTCTGTGGGAGGCTCTTCTATGGACGCCTCGCACGCGTTCATCACCTCAAACGAAAACGAAAGTTCGTCGATGGGAACAAAGTTTTTGCGCGCCGTCATCTGCAAGACGGACGTCAAGAAGCACGAAGGATACGTAAATCCCGCGAGCCAAATCGTCGCTGGATACTGCGTGCTCTCGAGTTGCGACCAATCGCTGAGCTGGCGAATGCGAGTCACCAAGTCGGACGTCCACGCGGACAGCGACTTGAGCGAAGGATACGCGCGCAAAAAGAGCTGTGGTACTCGGTTCTCTGCGACGGCGGCGTATAGTTCGTCCAAATCCCGCGACATCACGACGAGACCGCGAATGCCGCGATCCAGTTGACGCAACCATTCGTGCACAGAGCGTAACAGTTGATTGTACCTTTGAGTCTCTTGAATCAAATTTATGTTGAGGGGAGACAAGTTGCTCGATTTGGCGTCTCTGATTGCGTCAACATTCAATTCACTCGGAATGGCGCGTAAAATCTCTTCCACCGCTCGCAGAACCCTCGCTTCGACTCGGTCGTCATCGTTCCCGCCAGGCTTACCCGTGCGTTTACCTCCATCCGCTGAGATGCGCATCTTCGCGCACGCGCTCAAAATAGCATCGCTTGCGGTGATCATATACGATATGTCCGCGTTCGAATGCTGACCGAACGCTTCGGCGTGGTCTACGAGAGGAAGCGCATCGATAAAGTCGCGATGCGCCTTGAGCTCGTCCGTTTTCGCCGGCACGTGATATGTCGCCGCCAGCGGGCTGAGGCCGCATTCTTTCTCCGTGATGACTCTTTCGCAGAAGAATTCCGAGAGGTACGCCTCCACGACGCGTCTATCGAGTTCGTCTGTGATTCTACCACCATAATTCGCTTGTCCGATGAGGTAGCGCAACGCTTGCCAGGGAACGTCCTCGTAGCCGTCGAGGTACGACTTTAACAAGTCATCGCTGACTGCGAAATCGGTGTCGTTAAAGTCGTACGCGATGTTGAAACCAAGCATGCCGAATTTTCGTCGCTCGAGAACGACGGCGTGGAAGAACGCCAACGCGAATAGTAGTTTGCCATACTCTTCTCTTCGTGTGCACTGCCTGAATGAGTCCTCAGACACGCACGTCGCGTACAGTCTCGCAAGGTTGGCTCGGAGGCCTTTCGGAGGTTCAGTCGTCATCTTCAAACTTCGCTGCAGCAAGGCGAGCGGAAACTCCGGAGTCGGGTTTGAACTCAACCAAAGACGGAAATCTGGGTGCGGTTTTTCGATTTCAAACTCTTCTACAATTTTTTGAAGCTCTGGAAGCCAAGATATCATGAGGTGACAGTTTGCTAAGAACACCCACCCGCCTTGCTGATGAGCTCGACGAATGAACTCGGTCGCGATCGACGCTTGGCCTTGCCCGAGGGCGACGGTATACAGTTTATCGCTCATTTGGAGCGTCTCTGCGAGTTGCTTCAAATTTGACGTCGGATCGACGCCGGAACTTAGCACGAAGATGCACGGCGCCTCGCTCGTCGAATCGAGGAACACGTCGTGTAGATTGAGCACAGGTGGATCGATGAACTTCTTACCCAAAACTTGAGAAACGTACTTTCTGATGCCGTTTTCGACGCGATCGAGGCGCACAGCGCGTAGGATGATTAATTGTTGAAGCGCACTCAAGCGCGAATTCCATTCGCCGGGAAGCGGACAAGCCTCCGGTTTCGCATGCCGGTACCACGATTGCCAATCTTTCGCGTGCGACTCCTTCATTGAAAGCTTCAATCCGGAGAAGGTCTCTTTAAAGTTTTCTTCGAGAGCGACGACATTCGACCACGGCGTTTCGCTCAACCAGGCGCACGTATCGCCGACGTCGTTTCGAGCGACGTTCGCGATGCTCCCACCGTGGACGAGATATTCCCATTCAGAGAGAGGGATGGAACCGTCGGTGGCTTGAATGCGGACGCACATTTGTAAACTGAGGAGGAGCTTGTGCGATTCAAATAGAGCGCGAGAAGTGTACCGGTACACTGCGTACGTGTGATAATCATTCAGTGCGGACAAGCGTTGTTCGACGTCGTCTGTGGTCGATCGGTTTTTTCTTCTCGACTTGACGATCGATGCGTTGAATAGACTGACGTACGCGTCCAGACTGAACTGATACATGGGATCTATGTCCGCCAAGTTGTAGAGTGTGAAATAAAGAATCGTCGCGCGAATCGCCACGGGCGCGTACGCCGATGACGCTCGTTCAATCTCTGCGGCGGTGGAGTCTGCTATTTTCAAGCTC